>CAVLGL010000093.1:28222282-28514782 GCA_963668995.1 Parnassius mnemosyne | reverse complement strand
TTTTCTGTCTCATTTATTTAATTTTTACGAATATCTGTTAGTAATGCAATTAATATTAATGGAGGACAGGATTAATACGATACTTTTAATACATTGTTTAACATTTTATTTAAGACGTCGTAGAGACACACAGCGGCGTATGCGAATGGGCAGTTCGTCAGATGAAGGACCACATGAGCTCAAAATGTCGACGTGAAATAGCAGTGCTGGCTGTTATGTTTTTTTAATGAAATCCTTTTTCTTTTTAAAAGAAAATACTAGCAATGCTGTTAACATTACTAATATCCCTTTAACACACTAACACACACACCTGGTAAGCTTGAAATGTTTGTGTTAGGAATGGTTCACGACAGTAGCAGAATGGCAGATGCGAACTCAGGACCTAACCAGACCCTGCTCTTAGGCTACCGCTTCAACTGGCTGGTAAAAACATATTTCATAAACTCTGTATCAAAATTTGTCAAGAAAACTTATACCTGAAGAAAAGGATTATAAATAAGCTTGAACTTAGCCGAGCGGCCCTAAATAAAATCAAACATTATCCGGCTTTTGGTTTTAATTACTGAAAATAGAATAAAGAAGTTGTGTGTGCCTATATGTAATTTTTTAGTACCAAATCTTTGTGAGTTTTAATACCATTACTTTGTAACGATGTTGGTTTCAAGGAATCTAATTAAGACTGTGTCAATTGTTTCATTCCTTACGCCTGTTTTTTTTTATAGAATATGGGTGAAAAAACGAGCGCACAGTCCACCTAATGTTAAGTGGATGCTGTGGCCTATAGATATCTACATTTATCCTCGATTAATAACAAAAATGCAGATGCGTTGTCCTTGAGAGCTATGATTGAATGCCTCGTTTCCAGTAAAAAAGGACTCCGGTTCTCTACACTCGTCATACGAAACACAGCAGCATTAAGCTAGTATTTTACGCTAGTATTCTGAGCCGACACATTCGAGCTTCAACCATAATATTATAGCTACAGCATGGCTCTACTATATTAATATATACTATTATAAATTTTGTGATGATTATTTGCGACTTCTACTTTTCTTAAACACAGTTTATTTTAACCCCAAAAAAAGTAATTAGAAACAAGGAAAGACTTTTACAATAAGGTACAATGGTTTTAAAATTTTAGTTAGTGTTACTGACAATACCCATTGTAAGTATCTGTTCCCCATTATTTACACATCTATAGCACACATTAAATTTGTTAAATTTGTAAAGTTGTTTACTTTTCTTTTGTTTCAACAGTGAAAACATGCATAGTTCTTTTAGTATTACCCGTTCTTTTAGTACAACTCTGGGAGAGGCCGCTGATTCCTAAGATACAGACTCGTCTAGTTTAGGAGTCAGAGACTTCATAAAATTTCTTGTGATTTATTTTTGACAATAAAAGAATTATTATTATTATTATTATATCAATTCTTTATATTTCTTCTCTTCTTTGAGAGTTTGAAACACCGCACACACGGGTCGGAACCAAGTGTGTGAGGGGAAATTTAAATTGTAAAAGTGGATGATAAAGTAGAAGAAGTCAGAAACTTTCGGGTGATGCGACAGGTGTTGAGGATGGAAGCTTTTTGAAGCATGTGAAGTGTATGAGTAGGCATATGTAGTGTGTTAAGGCTTTGTGTGAGTGATTTTGGTATAATACCGGTGGATGAGAGAACTATCGAGACGATGTGAACATTTTGTGCTTTCCATTGAGTTTTAATTTCTATGGCAAGTTCTTGATATTTACTAAGTTTCTCGGATATTGTAGTTTGAATATTATGTGAGTTTGGTATTGCTATATCTATCAGGTAAACTGTTTTATTAGTTTTGTCGTGAATTGTAATATCAGGTCTATTGTAATGAATAGTTTTATCTGTTATTATTGTTCGGTCCCAGTAGATTTTCTGATTCTTACTTTCTAATACTGTATCAGGTTTATACTTATAATATGGCTGCATCTTATCTACGAATTTATATTTATATGCTAAATGTTGGTGTATGATTGCAGCAACTTGGTCATGACGATGTTTATAATCGGTTTGTGTAAGTGATTTACATGCTCCTGTAATATGTTGTATAGTTTCGGAGGAATTGTTGCAATGTCTGCACATGTCAGTAGTTTGATTGGAGTCTTTTATGATGTATTTTATGTAATTACGAGTTGGTACTATTTGATCCTGTATAGCAAGCATAAAACCCTCGGTCTCGGGAAACAGTTCACCTCGTTTGAGCCATTCGTTCGACTTAATTTTATCGACGTGTGGCTGGCTCAGATAGGCTCGATGTCTTCCATGTAGGGCTTTCTCAGACCATGCTGCAATCTTTTGTTGTGTTCCTATAATGTGTTCATTAATTTGCGTGTCTCTGTTCTGTAAGTTAAGTGGTGTAAGTTTTTTATCTGTTTCCGTTATGTGTTTGTGTAAAGATGAGTGTTCTGATTTGTTATGGAAGTACGCTCTGAGCGAAAGTATTTGTTTGTTGTGTAAATTGTGTATATCTATCAATCCATTTCCCCCTTCTTGGCGTGGTAGTGTAAGTCTCTGTATGCATGATTTTGGATGATGTTTTCTGTGTTTAGTTAAAAGTGTATTGAGTGTGCGTTGTAGTTTTTTGATGTCGGTTTTTGACCATCGTATAATTCCGAAAGAGTATATGAGAATAGCTATTGCAAATGTGTTGATGGCTTTAATGGTGTTTCTGGAGTTGAGGTTGGTTTTTAAAATAAGGTTGAGGCGATGGGAGAATTTTTTGAGCAGTTCTTGTTTTGTAATATTTTGTTGAATGCGTCTGGACTGTTTAAAACCTAAGTATGTGTATGTACTGTGTTCATCCATTGGTTTAATTGATTCACCTGAATTGAGTGTGTAACTATTGCTTTGAATCTTGCCTTTTATAATAGACAATATTTTGCATTTATCTACTCCGAATGACATACAAATATCTTGAGAAAATTGTTGTGTTGTGTCTGCTAGTTGGAATAGTGTATTTTTGTCTGCTGCATATAACTTTATGTCATCCATGTACATAAGGTGTGTTAGAGTATATTGCGTGTTATTGTTTTTCAATATAAATCCCATGTCAGTATTATTTAGTAAGTGTGAAAGTGGATTGAGGGCCATGCAAAACCACAGAGGACTTAGGGCATCTCCTTGAAATATACCACGTTTTATACAGATTGGTTCAGTAGTTACACTCAAAGAGGATTGATTAATTTTAAGCACAGTTTGCCAATTTTGCATAGAAGTTTTTAAGAAAAGTTTCAGTGTTGGGTGAATTTTATATAGATTTAAGACATCTAATAACCAGCTATGCGGTACTGAATCGAAAGCCTTTTGGTAATCGATAAACATTGTGTGAATATCTTTCTTGCTTTTAACAGTGCTGTTCAAGATAATTGCATCAATAGTAAGTTGTTCTTTACATCCTTGGCTATTCTTACGACATCCCTTTTGTTGTTCTGCTAGAATATTATTTTTAGTTAAATGTTCATATACTATTTCGCTTACGCAGGCTGTTAATATTTTGTACAAGGTTTGTAGACAAGTAATTGGTCGGTATTTCGCTGGATTTACGGTGTCATTCATGTCTTTGGGTATCATATATGTTACTCCGTGCGTTATGTATGTTGGAAGTAAATGTGGTGATTGGATGAATGTGTTTAAGTGGTTATGTATGAATGGATGTATGCTGGTGAATTTCTTATACCAGTAGTTGTGAATATTGTCTGTGCCTGGTGATTTCCAGTTGTGTGTGCGTTTGAGGACTTCTATAAATGTATTTATTGGTATAAATTCAAATTTCATTTTTGGGATTTCTGGTGTTGCCTCGTTAATCCAGTCTGCGTGATTATTATGCGATACTGGATTTTCCCAGATGTTGGCCCAGAACTCTCGCAATGTGTCAGACGAAGGTGTCTCCAGATTTTGGTTGCTGGTATCTCTGTTATTAGATATAAGGTTTCTGTAAAATAATTTTTCATTGTTGGTAAATTTTGTGTTTTGCACTTTGCGGTTTGTGCATGTTATATATCTTTTAAGTCTACTGGATGTTGCATTTAATTTTTGTTTTAAAGTGTCCAAAAAGTGTTCTAGTTCTGTATTCGAGTTTTCGTGTTGTGCGTGTATTTGGTATTTTCTCTTTATTTCTTCTACTGCAGCTACTACTTTTTTACTTCTGCTACCGTTAATGAAGTGTGTCAGTCTGCCTACGTGTGCTCTTAAATTTTCGATTTTCCTTTCTAATCTAACCTGCCATGTTGGTTTTTTCTTTGTATATGCTCGTCTTTCATTTTGTGTGGTGTGTGATATTTTAGCCCTATTGCATTTAGCTGCCGTCCATGCCGCACAATAAATTTTTGTTTGCAATGTGATGAAATCGGTGTGTAGATTTACGTTCATAAGTAGAATGACAGAGTTTATATAACTTACTATAGCAGTGAACTTTCTAGACGATTTCTGCTTGGGAATGTATGGCCTGTTAGTGGGGTGTGTATCTGAAAAATATCGTTGAGCTTGTAGAAACATGTCTTCTATTTCCGAGTTTATTTCTGGAGCAGCATTAAAGTTAGTTTGCAGAGGCCCAAATTGATCAATATATGTGTTACTTAAGATATTTTCACCATTTGTATTCAAGATACTGTGCGATACGATGTTAGTCTGTGTGTTATCGTTGAGGGGTATTTTTGAAGCCAAGGTGTTTGTAGGCATGTTAGAGGTGTAAGTTATTGTATGTGGAGTGTTTAGTGTATGGATGTATTCATCAGGTTGTTCTAAGTTGTTTTGCGGTTGTGCGTTCCAATCTTCAATATTCATGTATTCAGTATTTTGTGTGTTAGTGTTACTATTCCTTAATTCTGTTGTTACCTGGTTTTTGATTTCTTCTAGTCTGTTGCTGTTAATATATTTGTTATTAATAATAGCTCTAGTTTGATCAGATAATCTTTGCTCTGTTACATGTGCTAATTCTGGATATGTGTTTATAAATTCTTCATGTAGATGTTTTCTATAGGCTGTCTTATTTGTTTCTAATTGTGTGACAGTATAATATATTTTAATTAATGCTTTATTATATTCGTTCGTCCACTTCATGCGCTGACTAGGTTTTATTTTATTTGGTGTTTTATATTGTGTGAAGTGTTGCTGTATTTGAGCGTGAACCACTTGTAGTTCGGCTCTAACTTCCTCATAAATCTGATCTATTATGTTCTGTGGCAGTAATTTTTTTTGAACTATGGCTCTACGCTGGTCACCTATTCTTTGTCGGCTTACTTGCATAGTTGGGTATTTTTCTATAAACTTAGTGTGAAGAGGTGTAAGGTATGCATTTTTGTCTGTATCCATATTAGTAAGATGAAGATAAGTGCGTAGGATGAATTTATTCATTTCAATACTCCATTTCCTACGAGTTGTTGCAGTGCTAGTGGTGGGTACAGTTCCGTCGACAAAATTTGTCTCCTGTACAACATCCGCTGACTGTATACTGAATGACGATGATGATGTCGTCGGGTTGATGCAAAATGATTGTGATGATGATGGTATTGATGAAAAAAGAGATGAGGAAGATGATGATTTGCAATGTGAAATTTCATCATCTATCTGAGGCAGATTAGTGTTAGCATGTTTTTTTGTTTTTGATCTAGTAATCATATTATTCCCACGAGTAGCTAGAGACTTACAGAGTCGACCACAGCAGAGCTCTGCGTTCACAGCGGCAAGGGTAAGTAAAACTGGAGGTCCCCTATTATCCAGAGTTGGCACACTATCGACTAGCACTCTCCCGTAGCCATGCAGCCCTCGGCATGTGCGACCTTGGCTTGGATTGTATCTCTTTTATTCTGGCTCCTCGCCCTAGATCTATCTCGGCATGAGTAAATTCTACTGGCATAAACCTAGAGTTCATTGGAGCACGCAAGCCCCACCACGTCGTCAACGTAAAGATACAACGGTGGGGTTGTTATTATTATTATTATTATTACACATAGCTCTTGCATACGTAATATCGCTATACTTATTAATATCAGCGATTTTATTTTGCAAAAGTATTTGATTTCATTATGCAAAGGTTAAGAATACACGGACGATGGTGATATATAGTTAGCAATATTCGAAGCTCGGCGCAATGGAGCAACAAATTATCGTCGTCCAGGGAACACGTAATATCAGTTCGAGGCGGTTCGTCGGACGTGATCTACTAGAGATATAAATTTAGTTTACTTATTTCGATGGAGGGCATTTAGAAGATTATATAATAACAAAAAAATTGGCAACTTATTTCAATTCATACTTTGGCGATACCACGTGGTCACATTCACTAGCTTAGGTAATATTTTCATGTTAATTTATTGTTTTCTTATTAAAACATTTCTTATAATATTTGTATTTCTTAAATTCAGGGATAGAAAACCGGTTCCAAATTTCATCACGGTTTTTTTATTTGGGTTCTCTTAAAGATTCCACCTTGTTTTTAAGATATCGTTCCCGAATCAGCAAAATTTGTCAAATTGTAAGTCGAAAAGAAAGCTTTCGTGGCATTTGTGTTCAGCTTTATTTTTAACCCCCTACGCAAACAGAGGAGTGTAATGAGCTTAACATGTAAGCCTGTATGAACCTATTTTATTTAGGTTTTTCTTGGTTGAAAGGTGACTTGATCAAGAGTGTTCCAAACTATGATTCAAGATTTCTTTTGCTGTTTTAAGATCATTTTTTTGTGGCTCGTCTTTTTTGTTTCGGGTTTTTTTTTAAATTTAATTTATATTCTAGCTTTGATCATAAAACAAGTCAAGTAAATGTGTAACTTCATGATACCTGTTTTACCGAGGTGACCTCTAAGTTTCGGTCTCAGTTCTGGTTCTAGTACAATAATCCCTAAATACCGGTTATTACCAGTATTTTGGAACCTTGTCAATCCCTGCTTAAATTACATCAAAAATTTATTGATTAAGTTTAAAAAACAATTCCGAAACTTGTTTCACCAGCTAAAAAAATTTAAGTAAAAAGAACAATATAAATAATTAATATTTATTCAATAAATTATTATTATTTATTAAAATGTTATTTCCAAATGGCGAATTAAATGTTACGATTCCCTGTTTTTCTAATAACATTTGACTCACAAGAGCATCCCAGCACGGATTTATAATACTTTATAAAATATTATTATAACATTTCTTTGTACTAATAAAAACATTTTTGTCATAATATAAAAATATTATTTACATATTTCTTATTTTAGTAATAACATAGGTACATAATCTACACTTACGTCATTGCGTCAATATCAAAAGATCGTAAAACGTACATAAAAGTACTGATTTATTCTTAGAATAATTACAATCATATTTCATTATTGTAACGATTTATTTTTGTATTTTATCTCTCGCTTTCCTTACCATTACCGTTGAACTCGGTCATGCCTACTTATTAATGTATAAAGTACTAAAAAATAAAAATAACAATGTAAGAATTTCGTCTTATAAAATAGTCAATAAATATTTCCATTAAAATACCTACATCGATAGAGTAGTACACTATACGAGTATGTATTAGTAGCATATCTGTGATATATAATATTGCACTCAGTAAAACATAGTCGGTGATTTATCTTGGCAACCGTGACAGTGTACTTCGCCCACATCCTTGAGAATGTTCGCATTTTCGATACAAATATTTCAAAGCCAGTGAACAGTAGAGGCTGGATGTTTTATTTTATTATAATATACGATATCTGCGTGACTTAGAGGTGCCTTAAGTTCGAATCCAAGTTTGAGTTCACATTTTAGTAAGATAATAAATAAATAATTCAAATCACAATCAAGATGTCTTACATCACGCCCCTAGTAGCGGTAAGTACTTCCAATTATAATTCGTATACCAAGTGATGAACAGTGACGCGTATTGGCGTAGGATTTCTACGACTGCCTCGTTGGTGTAATGGTCGTAAACGCGGTTGCTGAGCGTGAGTTCCGGGTGTCGAATCCCGGGTTGGGCCAAAATCAGTTATTGGGTTTTTCTATCTTGAAATTCTCAGTAAGTCAATAGTAAAAAAGTCAGTAAATAGCAGACCGGAATCAAGAACTTGGCACCCCCCCCCCCCCGTGCCTCGGAAAAGCACGTAAAGCGGTTGGTCCTGCGCCTGATCTCTCTTCGGTCGTGCCGAATTACTCCTGCCCTGCGCAGATTGCTAGTCTCCGTTGAAAATGGCCGCCGTGACCGAAATTCGGTCTGGAGGACATCATTATTAGGATTTTTAGTATTTAATATATAAAGTTTTCAAAAAAAAAATTAACGCGAAAATCTAATACGAAGCTTTTATTTTAACTTACATGTTTCGTATGTAGATATTGCTGATATTATTAGTGTATAATATGGTCAAAATTCCTGCAATGCAAAGGCATCTTTACAGAAAGCTATGAATCTTCATTTTTATTCCTAAAAGTTTTTCAAAAAGCTGTCAAGCAAAATCACAAATATAATCAATGTAAATCCAAGCCAAACATACCAAACGTGGTAATCTTTCTTATAATGGGAGGTTTTTTCATCCTGCTCATGGGGATGGGTTTGCTCCTCGCTAGGTGATCCCCGTGTTGTTTCTGATTCTCTCTCAGATGTGATATTTCGAAGTGGAAGGATTTACTGGTTATTTTTCGACATAGTGAAGGCTTTCGATCGGAATTAGCACATAACGCTACTTTTAAAACTTCCTCTTTATGAGCTTCCGAAGAATTTATGCAGTTAGGTCAACAATTTACTCGTAGTTGGATCATCAAGGTGGTAGTCGATGGTGAATGCTCGGACTCTAAACACAGTTCAGAGTGGTGATGGACATTCATCACTTGTGTTCTACTAAGTTGTGTGCTATTATATTTATCTACCCTTTTTGTTCTGTGTATCAATAACAAGTTGAAAACCAGTAGGATTCATTGATGTGGCATTATCATCTCTTTGATGTTTTCTCCTTCACCATGGAGAATACCCCGAGGAATTGTTCGGAATAATTCCTGCCGCCATGTTCTTGGCGTGGCGGTCCACCGCTGTGGGTTTTTCCAGAAATTTTCTTCCTCGATCACCAGTGTCAGCAAGACACTCTACAATCCCTCTATGTTATATAATACAATACCTTCATTTCAAATACGAACGGCGCAAAGCCTATTCTATCGTGAAAATAAATAATTTAAATATTTATGTTTAACTTAATTTTAGGTTTAGTTCATGTATATTAATTAAGTAATAATTAATAGAATAGAATAGAATAGAATAGAATAATTTTTATTCAATATACATTGCATGTGTAATTCTTATTGAAAATCATTTTTTACTTTACCACTGGTTGGAAAAATGACCTCTGTCTTGGGAAGAACCAGCAAGGAATCCAGCGGGACTTTTTTTTAAATTAAATTTTACAATATAAATGATTACGAACTATTTACAAAATTTATTTTAGAAAGTGCTTGGAAGCGACCACCTCATTCCCAGGGGTTATTATCAGCCATGTATTCATTTATACTATAATAACCCTTTTTATACAGTTTCAGCTTAATAAAACATTTAAACTTGGTAATAGAGACAACCTGTACACTTTCCGGGACCTTGTTGTAATAGCGTATACATTGCCCCAAGAATGATTTACTGACTCCGTGGAGTCGAGAAACTGGCATCCCTAGCTTGTGTTTGTTCCTAGTGTTTACAGAATGTATATCATTTTTTTACTAAAACTACCTTTGTATTTGTGAACATACCTTAAATTTTCGTAAATATACTGAGAGGCCAAAGTTAATATCTTTATTTCTTTAAATTTATCTATAAGAGGCTCTCTCGGTTTTAGATTGTATATAGCTCTAATGGCCCCCTACTGTAAAACAAAAATAGTTTCTGAATCAGCCGCATTTCCCCATAGCAAAATCCCATAAGACATTATGCTATGGAAATAACTGAAATAAACTAATCTAGCTGTCTCGACACTAGTGAGACCTCTAATATTTTTTACAGCATAGGCTGCAGAACTTAGTCTGCTTGCTAATTTGGATATATGGGGGCCCCACTGGAGCTTTGCGTCAAGAGTGATGCCAAGAAAAACAGTGGATACAACAGGGCTCAATTCCTCCCCATTTGAAAACACATTGGTATTCAGATTTTTAACATTCGTTGTTGTAAATTTAACACAATTAGTTTTATTTCCGTTCAAATGCAGATTATTAACGCTAAACCAATGCACCAATTTTGATATAGCATTATTCACTTCGTCACATTTAAATGATTGACGTTTAAGTTTAAAAATCAAGGAAGTATCATCAGCAAATAATACTATATCATGACTATCCCCTACAAGGTGTGTTAAGTCATTAATATACACCAGAAACAGGAATGGGCCGAGAATCGAGCCCTGAAGGACACCCATTAGTACAGGTGACCCGGAAGAACTTTTACAATTGATAATAACCTTCTTCTTTCTATTACTTAAATATGAAATAATAAGTTTAAGCGCTGTGTTCTTGACACCATAGTAACCTTGGAAAGGTCACAAAATATACCCAAAGCATCCTTAGAATTCTCCCATGCACAAAAAATATGTTTAATAAGCTCAACTCCAGCGTCAGTTGTCGAGCGACCCCTTGTAAAACCGAATTGATTTTTATTGATTAATATTAAAGAAACTTTACATCTGATCTAAAATAATTTTTTCAAAAAATTTACTAAATGTTGGTAGTACAGAAATTGGTCTATAATTTGCCGGGGTCTAATGTATTACCAGATTTAAATATAGGTATGACTTTACTATGTTTCATTAAATCAGGAAACACACCAGATTCGACGCTTATATTAGATATAGTGGCTAGATAAGGTACTAATATATCTATTGTAGATAAAATAACTTTAACGGAAATCCCCCATAAGTCTGCCGTTTTCTTAACATCAATAATTTTAAAATATTTGAGAAGAATTAAATGATTTTGTTTTCAAAAAAGGAACATCAGTAAAATGTTTCTCAAAAGCCATAGCAACTTCTTGATCAGATCGCGTTAAATTATTGTTAATATTCAATAGAAAAACCGAGTTGCGCGGTTTGACCTTGCCCGTTTGACTATTTATTATTCTCCAGTTCATTTTAATTTAACCTTCGCCTACTTTTATAAATTCCTACTGTCGCCCATTCATTAAATGATTTGCGAATGTTAAAAGAGAAAGTTTTAGAAGTAAATATTCTACTAAATTCACAACTTATAATTTTAAATAATGTATCATGCAAATAATTTGCACTATTTTTAAACGAAAGTGATGGAAGTCTTTTTATTATATTACTTCTAAACCTCTCCAAGCGATGTTCATTTATTGGAACAATCACTATTTTCTCATTTTTCTGTTTTTTGTGTATGTAAGGTAGTAATACCAAATGTCCACAGTGATCTGAACTTAAATTTTAAATAAGTGATTTATGCAAGGGCTTAACATCTGTAAAAATGGTATCTATACAGGTCGCACTAGGCCCAGCAATACGTATTGGTTCTAAGAATATATTAACAAGATTATACGATTTAAACAATGAGCTTAATTTAATACTAATGGAAGAAGTTTCAAGGAAATTGATGTTAGAGTCTCCACATATTACAACAGACTTAAGTTTGAGTAAAACTTCTTCCACAATTCTTTCAAAATAGTCATAAATAGCACATGGGGTCTGTAAACACTCACAACAATGAGGTGCTCGAGCTCGACACAAGCTATTTCTACAGTTCGCTCAACAGAGAGGCTCACAATATCCTTACGTTCTTTATATAATAGTGACTTATCTGCTAATATTAAGGAGCCACCACGTAATTTTTTTTCTTTATTGAAGGAACTGACCACCTGGTGATTTCTGAAATTAAACATGAAATTATAATATTTTAGCCAATGTTCAGTAATACAAAGGATGTGTATATTGTTACTATTTAAAACAATTCAACTTCCAATTCTTTGCCCGAAATGAAATGAAATGAAATGAAGATTTATTTGTTTTGAAAAAGGGGTACATTTAGATGGTTATTATATAGTGTAGTTCAGCTTTTTCAGCCATCTATAATAGCATGAAAATACATTTTTTATAGTTAAATTTATCATATTACAATATAAAATTCAATTAAAATATTTATCGTCATGTCATTGTTTACAAATGAGCAACACCAATACATACAAAATTTAAATATAATTAAGATTAAAATATAATTAAAAATATATAACTCTTGTTGTATCACATCATGTCAAATTTAGGTAGTCATTCACATTATAAAAACAATGTTCATTTAGCCACCTGTAAAAAGCGCCTTTAAATCTATTAAGGGGTAAGTCTTTTATATTTTGGGGTATTTTATTAAATATGAGAATACACATCCAGTAGCAGTTTTTTTTTAAATCGTGCACTCTTGGGTATAATTTCAGCAACAAGTCTATTGCCATTTCTGGTATTTCGTGTGTAAATCTCTTTCGCTTGTCTGAAATAATACATGTTTTGTTTTACAAACTTTGCAATTTCAAAAATGTACAGGCATGGGAGGGGTAGTATTTTCAGAGATATAAATAACGGCCTGCAAGTCGTCATGCCTTGTATATTTTGATGCACCAGGTGTAAATAATTTTTATTGCTTATTTGTGGGCTGTATTCAAAATTAATTAAACTCTTATTATTGCTAGAGATTGCCTCTATTGTCACATTCACTAATTTAAATTAGTTGGAACTGATTCCAAATAAAATGTCAAATGATTATGCTCAATAAAAGCAGTCTTGGTAGCCAAAAACTTGGCTGAGTTAAAAAGTAAATAATGAGATAGCACATTTGCTACCAGTCTTAAATTATATTTGGATAAGTAACACCTATCTTTTGTCCAAAACTTTTTTATTAAATTATTTATGTCAATGCTACTTTATTTCTGTTCCGTGTATGACATCTTATTCTTTTTCATTAAAGTTTTGCTATAATTTTTATAACTAGAAATAGTGCAATTTGAAAAGAAAACATTTCGTTTTACGTATAATATTTTGCAACAACCACAAGTAACGGCCAACTTCCTCGTCAACGCAAGCAATAACGCTTTTGACGGTACACATTACTCGTATGTGCACGTTCCGTTACCGGCAGTAGATAAGATCTCATTTCCCTGCTCCATCGAATACTAAGGCAGTTTTCTATACCTGACCTGTGGATAAAAGAAAAATAGTGAACACATTTGGCCAGAAGATACATCATACCGAGACCAGTAAACGATGGGCAGAGATGGGATTTTGATCATTGCAAGCCAAATCTTTCCTTTCAAATCGTGCTGTTTAAACAAACAATTTATGTGTGATGTTTCATCCGAGCAGGATATGTTTGAACGCGATATTATTTTAGATGATTTAAAAAGAACATTACAGTTCGCAAAGACCGATGAACAAAAGTTCCTTTCGTGAACTAAATATCTTACTGCACAACAAAGAAAGTTTAGATAATTGCAAACTTAAATTGAAAAATGTCTAATAAAGATAAAAATGTTCAATAAAGATGAACAAATTAAAATTCGTAACGATTTTTATGACGCATATAATGCTATTGTGACGCATTTGAGCAAATTAAAACAGGATGTTGAACAAGTCTGGCGTATGAGTAGGGGCTTTAACTCCAAATTGTTTGCACAATCCCACAATCCAAAATTGTCTAAAATTCCCTTGCCCAGCTTCTCAGGTAATAGAACTGACTGGAAGTCATTTTATGATTTTATATTTCACTCGTATATAACAATAATGTCTACACGGATGCGGAGAAATTTAGATATTTACTCCTTACTTTAAAAAATTAACCTTATAATTTAACGAAATCAATTCTGATTACCGACGCGAACTATTCTGTAGACTTACAGGTATTAATTTCATGTTATGAGAACAAAAGAATTATAGCTTCCATTCATCTCGACAAAATTCTCAATGTTGAACCTTGTTCAGAAAAATCAACAATCAGCTTACGTAACTTACTGAACATTTACCAAGAAAACATTAAAGCACTTGAAGTCATGAAATTTCCCAAAAACGAATGGAGTTTTATTTTATTAACGATTTTACTACGAAAAATTCCCTCATCTATCCGGAAACTTTTGAGTTATCATTAAAATCACCATCAGAAATTCCTGATATCAACACACTAATATCCTTTTTGGAGCAAGAATAGTCCGCACGCGAAATTTCTCACTAAATTTCGGTCAGATTACTAAACACGAAGGTCAATCAAAATGAAACGCACCTTCAAGCACCGTCAGTAGCCGCAAGACGGCATCTCCGGGCACACGCCGTACGTTTATAAGAAACAACACATCACAGCCGGTCTCAGAGTCTACTTATAATACTCTAAGCAAATTTCCAAGTAATAAACATTTTCATTGTATATGCTGTAACACCCAACACTCACTAACTAAATGTCAAACGTTTTTACCACTAATAAAGGTATAGCACACCTTTATTAGTGGTAAAAACGTTTGCTTTAATTGTTTAAAAATTGGACACGACATTAAGCAATGCAGATCAAATGGTTTGTGCCGGACATGGAATAAACATCATCATACGCTAATTCATTTCGATAATCAATCTTATGTAGTTGCTACCGAGACAGCTGATTCGCATGACAGCTCCGCTTCACTCCATCCTACAGCGTATAATCCCGCTACTTCAAGCGATTCTCAGCGGGTTATGACGTGGATAAATCACAAGACTCGCGAAGCTAGCGCGCATCTAGTTCTGCTCCATCGGTACGAACGAGTACAGAGCTACTGTCAACAGGGCTCATCGACGTTTACGTAAATAATCATAAGTGCTCGACCGTACGTTGTCTCATATATTCGGGAAGCCAGGTTTCTTTTATTAGTAAGGCGTGCGTACAGCGAACAGCCGAAAGGCTTAACGAGAAAACATGTCAATATTCCTCCTGTTTACGGAATTAATGATAACAAACCGGTTTATCCAAAAGGCTTAGTTTTGTGCTATATTACACCTAATCTTACAGAAGCTTATCACTACACAAATGCCTTCTTGTCAATTACCTTATAAGAAATGAACACACTTTAAAAATTTGACGTTGGCTTATCCTGATTTCATCACACCACAACCCATAGAAACGTTACTTGGAGCGGAAATACTTCCCCAAATTATATTACACAACACGGTGACCGGAGCGCCTGGTACACCCATAGCAATAAATAGTATTTTTTTGATATTTACTGCTAAACAAGCTAGATTTTAATATTCATTCCCTGTTCAAGTGTTTCACAGCTTCGTTAACGATGAATTTGATCTCCAACGATTTTGGGAAATAGAATCAATTATAGAACAAAGGTCTCTCAAGTCCGACGAAGTTTTGTGTGGGACAATTTTCGAAAACACGCATACACGTAATGATACAGGACGATATGTAGACGCTCTGCCTTTCAAGCCTGACGCCTTGCCCCTAGGTGAGTCACGTGACATTGCTATCGCTCGATTTCGCAGATTAGAATACAAGCTTGAACGCAATCCGCCACTGAAATATAGCTATCATGCATGTCTCCAAGAGTACTTGGAATTTCATCACATGGAGTCTTGTGATGACTTTTCACCTAAACCTGATAGCTCCTATTATATTCTGTACCACTGCGTGGCCAAGGAATCTAGCTAAACAACAAAAATGCGAGAGGTCTACGGTGCAGGTTGTAAGAATACCAACGGGAACTCCCTGAACGATGTTTTATTTACAGGACCCAAACCTTATCTGGATATAGCCGACGTTCTACTGAAGTTTCGAATTCATTCTATTCCCTTCACAGGTGACATTGTAGATGTACCGCAACATTTTAGTCCGTGACATAGATACGTATTTTCAGCGTATCGTATGGTGCACATCTCCTGACGAACCTATACGTGATTATCGTCTTCGTACTGTAACTTTCGGAGTTAGTTTCTCGCCTTACCTCACACTTCGTTCAATGCGACAGCTTGCGCTTGATAAATCCATTGACTTTCCACGTGCTTCTCAAGTCATAAAAGGTGACATATTCGTGAATGACATAGTGTCATGCGACAATACGGAGGCAGAAGCTCTTGCTCTACAACAGGAGTTAATAAGCATAATATGTCAGGCTGCCGGCTCCACCCTTCACAATTGGCACAGTAGCTCACCTGCATTACTCGCTGCGGTTCAGCCCAGAAATTATCATGGTGAGCGTCATTATAACGTACCTTTTGCGATGATGGAAAATTACATGAAAACTAAAGTACTTGGTCTTCAGTGGAACCCAAGTTCAGATTCATTTACTTCCAATGTTCAAATTTATTCTAACAAATGTACTAAGCGTTCGATTCTTTCAGAAATTGCTAGAATTTATGATCCACTTGGTCTTTTATCGCCAGTCCCCATTTTTGCTAAACATTTAATCCAGTTGTTGTGGATAGCGCGTGTAGATTGGGATGAACACCCACCCCAAGATATAATAAATTCTTGGGCAAGTTTTCCTAACGAGCTTCCACTCTTATCGAAAGTTATTTTTCCGCAACATGTATTTACCCACACTTACTCTGTACAACTTCACGGCTTCTCAGATGCATCCAAGAAAGCGTATGCCGCAACTGTCTATCTTCGCGTGCAGGGAGACATGGGTGCAGTGGGCACTTATCTTCTTCTAGCTAAAACACAAGTGGGCGCCTACTTAAAGTATGTCCATATCGCGTCTAGAGATCATGGCGGCCCTGTTATTATCCATATTAATGCAAGCTGCCTTAAATATTTATGGGAATAGCATACCTTGCGATCAGATATATGCTCAAGTGGTTGCGTTCTTCGCCACACGAGTGGAAAACCTTTGTTTCCAATCGCATAACAGAAATTATACGTAATATTCCACATTGTCGTTGGCGGCATGTTCCGTCTGCAGACAATCCGACAGACGCGGCTTCACGCGATATGCTTTTTGGCAATTTTTTACATCATATCCTATGGTTCCGCGGTCCTCAATTTTTACAAAAGGATGAGGTGACTTGGCCTGTTTTGGAAGCTAAACAGACACAAGAAGAAAAACGTAACATTGCAATTGTTTCCAATCCATGTACTTCTTCTTCCACCAACGAAGACGTAGAAATTATATCACATTATTCATCCCTGGGTAAACTGGTTCGTGTCACTACTTTATTATTCCGTTTCTATAAAATATGTAAGAAGGTCCAAACTCCTCTTTCTAAACATATTCTCGAACCGAGTTCAATTTTACTTTTAATAGACTTGTATTTCTGAACTTACAACAGAGGGTTTTTGCGGCACTAAAATTCTTCACGTCATACCGAGGTCTAAGCAAGGATATTTATTCAGACTGCGGTAAGAATTTCATCGACTGTGACAGGTACCTAAAGGACTTGTATACCTTCCTACACAATAACACTATGCAAGGCGCGTTCCATAACAAGACTCTTGAAGAAGTAATTACGTGTCATTTTGGCGCCACCGTATGCGAATCATTTTGGTGGCCTTTTTGAAGCGGGCGTCAAAAGTTTTTAACACCATTTTTATCGGGTAGTAGTAAGTCCTCGTAGATTAGGATATCTATTCTATGATGATTTTTACAAAGCTTATCTACTTCGAATATTAGAAGCGATTGAAGTATTTATTTTGATAATATCAATTTGTTACGGCAAAACGGAATTGTTATGTAATAATTTTTGAGCTGCCCGACGTTTAACGACGGTAAGCTGGACACGCCTCAATGTTCGCTGTTCGTTTGGTGTATACGGTGGTATTTTGCCTCGCGAGGCGAGGTGTTTGTTTTAGTTTTACTGAAGTCATTTTAATTATATAATATCATGCTCAATCCGGATGAGTCGATTCGTTTAATTCAACAGTACGGCACTTACAAGATGGTGAGGGATCCAAAATACTGTTTTCGTTTTTTTTAAATAATAAGCAACTAGGAAAGTAGCTGCAGCTGCAATTACACAACTGTCCAATTCGGATGCTCGAGGAATTTTGATGGCTCGGCCTGCCTCGCGAGGCAATCCTCTCAGTTCCGGACAATAATATTGAGGCTACCTCGCGAGCCTTCGCTCGCGAGCCGCACACCTAGGCTGCCACGCGAGCTTGTGCGCTAGGTGGATACCCGGCTATTGCGAAGGCCTTCGATCGGGTTTGGCACAAAGCACTTCTTTCGAAGCTCTTTTCCTATCGGCTTTCACTACGGCTAATCACGCAATCGGATCACCAGCTTTCTTGCAGATCGGAGCATCAAAGTCGTTGTAAACAATGCATGCTCTGACTACAAGTCTATTAACTACAAGGATGCATGCTATCTATAACCAACGCTGTTTCTTCTGCATATCAATGATATGTTGCAAACCGGTAACATTCATTGCTATGCAGATGACAGCATTGGTGATGATCTATACACCAGCTGTGCCAATATTTCTCGGGAAAACATTGCCGAGTGTCGGAATAAATTGTGTCTGAAGACGTGTCTTTGCTGAACAAAGTCTCAGATTTGGGGCGGCTAAATCTAGTCCAGTTTGATCCTCAGAAGATACGAGTTTGGACGTTTACCGCTAAAAAGAACCTCTTTGTCGTATCTCTTCTGTTTCAAGGCACTCCCTTTGTTGCATCAGCCATTATCGGAATCCTCGGCGTCGACATATCGAGTGACGTGCAGTTTTGGGGTCACTTGGAAGAGAAGGCTAGATTATCCCCTAAAAAGCTTGGCGTGCTCAGCAGAGCGGGACAGATCTCATGCCGGCACACCACCTGCAACTTTACAAGGCTCACGTTCGACCTCACATGGAATACTGTTCCTATCTGTGGGCTGTGGCTCCCCAGTGCCAACTCCTCCCACTTGACCGCATCCAGCACAGAGTGGCCCGAATCGTCGACGACCGAGTCCTTTCCGATCAGCTCGATTCACTGGAGCTGCGAAGAGATGTTGCATCCCTTTGCATTTTCTTTCGCATCTACCACGAGGAGTGATCTTTAGGAATTGTTCCGATTAATTCCAGCCGCCAAATTTTACGAACGCACATCGCAGTAAAACTTCTGATACCATCCATACAATCTGGATGCTTGGCGGTCCACCACTGCATGTTTCACTAGGAGTTTTGTTCCGCGTACGACCTCTCTGTGGAATAGTTTACCACCGGCGATTTTTTTGGACCGATACGACTTAGATACGACTTATAAATAGAGAAAACGTTAAGACTTTATCATTTATACATCGATTTGCTGAATTAAGTTTCAGACATATTAATATTTATGATAGCAGTAAAGAGAAAATAGTTAAAATATTATGTATTTAAGCTCGAATTGAGTTAAACCTTATTTATTCACTTACTTTATTATGTCATACTAAAATGTAGTGTTTATATTCTCTTTGTGCCATATTATATCCAAGAGTAAGACGATAGAGTATCGCAGTAATAGTCAATTGCTTAACATTATCGTAAAATTTGAAGTAAGCCAGCGTACTATCTGCTGCTGCACAGAGCGTACGCTTCTAAGGTCATAAAATTCCCCGCCTACTTCTATTTATATTAAGAACAGCTTACAATAGTTTACGATTTAAGAATTTAAATACTGTTTTAATTAGAATTCTGTGTTAAAAAATAATTTCGCAGATAGTAAAATGTGAATTAATTATGAGGAAAGCTAAAAAACTGTAGTTCCAAGTAAGAAAGTGTGATCACTATGTCTGCGAGAAACTATCAATTTCCCATTTGCTTTTCATACAATATTGTTATACCATCTGATAGTAATGTAGCTGCAGGTGATAAAGCGTACTGGCTCAACTTAAAAGGCGCCTATTTACTTTTTTTAACTTATTGTAAGCTCCAACAGAATTTATTTGAGTAAAAACTTGGTAGTCAAGTATTCATTATAGAATTAAGCATCGTATTACTGGTTTGAAGACTGTATAAAAATTATAATTTATTTATACTTTTATTTATTTCAAATAACTTAATATAAATAATTTTATAACAATATACATACAGACAATGTTATCATTATATAAATTTACCTACATCCATATTTTTTTGTTATTTTTTTTAAGAAAACGTTACCTCCATACTAGGATTTTCTCCTGTATCGTGGAGGCAGTTTACAAACACAACTTGCACAAGGACAAACATCCAGACGCGGAATAGTTATTTGCAGGCAATACAAATACTTGTTCCGTGCGGGATTCGAACCCGCGGCCCCCAGCGCTGCAACTCATTGCTAAGCCACTGCGCCACGGAGCCGTCAAAATATACATGCATCCATCATTATCGTCCATCTATATTTCCCTAAATAAACTGTAAGAAAATTAGAAGTGTTTAAACTTTCAAGTAAAATTAACATAAGTTGTAGTAAATTAAATAACATTTAGGCTTATGCAACCTTACGTCATCATCATCATCATTACAGCCCACTACTGAACATAGGCCACTACAAGTCCACTACTGAACATAGGCTTCCCCCAAGGAATGCCACAAAGCACGGTCCTGAGCCACCTGCATCCATCAACTTCCTGCAAATCTTACCAGGTCGTCACTCCATCTAGTGGGGGGACGCCCTACACTTCGTCCGCCGGTACGAGGTCGCCACTCGAGAACCTTATTTCCCCATCGGCTGTCGGTACTTCGAGCTATATGGCCGGCCCCTTGCCACTTCAGCTTACTAATCCGTTGGGCTATGTCGGTCACTCTGGTTCTACTGCGGATATCCTCATTTCTAAGTTTATCACGCAGAGAAACTCCGAGCATAGCCCTCTCCATAGTTCGCTGAGCGACATTGAGCTTCCTCATCCGACCAGCAGTGAAGGACCACGTCTCAGTACCATAGGTCATCACTGGCAACACGCACTGGTTGTACAGTCTTGTTTTCAAGTTTTTTTGTATACCTGACGAGAAGATGTGCCGTAATTTCCCGAACGCTGCCCAACCGAGTTGAATCCGTCGATTGACCTCTCGGTCGAAGTTGCACTTACCTAGTCGGACTATTTGTCCCAGGTAAACATACTCGTCAACAACTTCGAGCTTAGTGCTCCCAACAACTACCGACATAGGTGTGACATGGACATTAAACATGATCTTTGTTTTGTCCATGTTCATCTTAAAACCTATCCGTTGGGGACATTATTGAGGTCATTAAGCATGGTACTTAGTTCCTCCAGCGACTCTGCCATAAGGACTATATCGTCGGCAAATCGAAGGTGAGTGATGTACTCGCCATTGATGTTAATACCGTATCCTTTCCACGCCAAAAGCTTGAAAACGTCTTCCAATACAGCGGTGAAGAGATTGTGGCAGGTGGAAAGAAAAGGGGAGATCTCCCGCCAGGCAAGGTGTTCTGCCCGGGGAGCGACCAACACTCCGAGTGGTAGTTCGGAGCTATTCTATATATATTGCTTTAATTTCGGAACTTTATTACTGCGATTTAGGCTTCGATGTGTTTCGCTTGTGGCGCGACGACAGCACCACCACATCACCCCCCTGCTCAGACCGGAGGTTGACAGTACAGTCCGATTGCCTGTGCGTGGGAATGCGTACTGTGTGCGTAAGGGCAAGTGACGCCGGTGTGAACGATACGCCGATGTGTAATGCATTCCGTACTACGCACTTGCAAGTGATGTCGGTAAGAACGATGAGCCGAAGCAAGTGCCAGGGATTGCCTTGTAGTCTGCAGTGAGTCGAGAAGAAGGCAAGTAATCTGCGAGAGTGCCGTGAAGCAGAGACGAGCAGTAAGGCTCAGAGCCGTGCCGAACACTGTAGCACAGAGAGTAGCTTGAAGGAACTGGAAGCATTATTATTCCAGTGCAGCGATGAACCTTTGAAAAGCTAATATGGCTTGCAGAATGTGAGGACTGCAGACAGTATCTGCTCGGGAGCGAATGAATGGGGTACTTGAGGACGATGACGAAGGTTTTCATAGTTGTAGTTTCCGAAGATTGTTAATTGCGTGTTCATATCACGGTTGCTCACCACTGTAGCGGGTGGAAGGAAAAGGGGAGATCTCCCGCCGGGCAAGGTGTTCTGCCCGGGGAGCGGCCAACGCTCCGATTGGTAGTTCGGAGCTATTCTATATATATTGCTTTAATTTCGGATCTTTATTCGCGCGATTTGGGCTTCGATGTGTTTTGCTTGTTGCGCGACGACAGTGCCGCCACACCGGTGTTCTACCCGACGAGCGGCCAACGCTCCGAGTCGTAGTTCGGAGTTATTCTATATATATTGCTTTAATTTCGGAACTTTATTAGCGCGATTTAGGCATAGATGTGTTTCGCTTGTGGCGCCTCGACAACGCCGCCACAAATTTCGGGGATATAACGTCACCCTGTCTTACACCTCTGTGCAATTGGATAGGTTTCGTACTCTGGTTCTCTACTCGGATAGCCATCGTAGCTCTACTGTACAAGCATTTCAGCACTTCGATATACCGACAGTCAACTTGGCATCGCTGAAGGGACTGCAGCACCGCCCCAATTTCGACGGAATCAAAGGCTTTCTCATAGTCCACATACGCCAGACATAGTGGCAAATTGTACTCCTCGGACTTCTGTACAATTTGCCGAAGGGTATGTATGTGGTCTATGGTGCTAAAGTCTTTTAGGAAATCAGCTTGTTCGGGAGGCTGGAAGTCGTCAAATCTGCGCGCGAGACCATTCGTAATGACTCTCGAAAACAGCACGTAGACGCGGCTCTGAAGGGAAGTCGGTTCTTCTTCAAAAGAGCGTTGTCGCCTTTCTTGAAAAACAAGACCACCGCATTTCTGCTCCACGCCTCCGGAGTAGTGCCACCATGGAGGACGGAATTAAAGAGCTTCTGAAGGACTTCAAGTACCGGTTTTCCACCCGCTTTCAGAAGCTCCGCTGTAATTCCATCCTCGCCTGGGGCCTTGCCGTTTTTAAGGTGCTGGAGAGCCATTCTAATCTCGCTCAGACTGACCTCCGGGATATCATCGGAATAGTGTCAGATAAGACTCGCTCTTGGATCGTTACTCACACTTACGTGTGGCTCCAACGATGATGTATACAGATGCCGATAGAACCTGTCAATCTCACTCAAAATCTCAGGTGTCCCGGAAATGACGCTGCCACACTCGGTCTTCAGCTTCGACAGTTGGCTATTTCTGGAAGGCAGATCTCTAGCAAAGATTTTGGAGCCCTGGTTTCGCTCGATCGCTTCTTTAATATGAGTAGTATTAAAGTTGCGCAAGTCCCGCCGCATGCATTTGGAGATCTGTCTGTTCAGTTGCCTGTATGCTGTCAAATATACTCAAGACTGCAGCTTCATATCCCGTCTAACGGACTTGAGATTAAGAGTGTGATCGGAGAGTTTTTGTGTTCTTCTGCGGCGGGTCTAGCAAAACTTAGCTCCAACCGCATGGACAGTTTCCACGAGCTTGTCATTAATATCGTCCACTACATTGCTATTTTCTAGGCACTGAAAACGGTTTCGTAGCTCGAGCTGAAAGGTTTCGGGGATTTGGAAGAGAAATTTCTCCAACTTAACGTTTAGGTTCAGTGTGCCTCTCACCATTCGGTGGTCGCTGCCGGTTTTCACCCTCGCGATCACTGAAACATCACTGAACAGTTGTCGTCTGGTCGTCATAATGAAGTCAATCTTATTTTTGTCGAACCGTCGGGGCTCGACCAGGTCCACTTCCTGTGTTCCGATTCTGGAAGAAAGAGTTCATCATAAAGAGTCCCTCTTTCGCCATGAAGTAGGCCAGCTGCTGGCCCCTTGGGTTCCGTTGCCCTATTCCGAACTTCCCTACTTTCAGCTCACCGTTCTTTCTTGTACCTAGTTTTGCGTTGAAGTCTCCCATTAACACCGTATAGTGGGATTTGGAGGAATGCATGGCTCTAGAGATATCCTCATACATTTCCTCCACCTCCTCATCGGGGTGTGCCGAGGTTGATGCGTACACTTGTATGACCTTCAGCGAATACCGTTTTGTGATTCTGAGTATAAGGTACGCAACCCTCGTCCACATACTCTCAATCTTTACAACGTTGTTGACTTGTGGACGATAAATCCGACACCTCCTTAGGACAGATGGTCGCTCTCCCGGTGATAGAGCAAGTTGCCGGATTCGAGGATTACCGTGTCCTCCCCCTCACTTCGGACTTCGGATAATCCTATGACATTCCAGCAAAACTTGTCTTCTCTTCTTCCAGCTCCAGGATCTTCTCGTCAGTCCTCAGGGTGCGTGCGTTATAAGTTGCCAGGTCGAGTCGTCGTAGATGGCAACCGAACCTCCACCGGAGATTCTTAACACCCCCGTAAAAAAAATACGAAAAGTCACGGCAATCTTACAGGAACCTTACGTAAAGAGAACTTTTTTTAATTCTTTACAATATTGATGTAGGTTGCAATTGCTGATATTTTGTAAGGCATACTTTTATGATAGGAATTAATGAATTTATAAAGTTTTTATTGTGCTTTTTATACAAAATTACCGTAAACTCTCCTGAAAACTATAAAGGTATGTTAAAACAAACCAAAATAAATAAAGAAACAAAGCAGTGATTTGTTTGTCACCTCAGGCTCTTGATTAATAGCAGCAATAGATAATTGTGATCTAGCGGTGTAGACAATTCAGGATTATTATATTCACATTAAGAAAAAAAGTTACCCATGCACTAGGTATTTTTCTATAACAGCAGATGTGTTTCACACATGGATAAAGATTCAGATAAAAATAAATTATTTGTAGCCTAAGCGAAATATTTTTACAGACGGTAATCGAACTCGTGACCTGCAGCTCAGAAATCAAACGCGTAGCCATTGAGCTACCGAGCCGGCCGTGTCTATTCCATTACAGGCTACCAAAAGTCCACTGCTGAACATAGCTACCCCATAGAGGGGATATATGCAACGCTGCCAGCTGTAGGCTAGCGGTTTGGTAATCGAGTTTTATTTTTATTTTGAGTTGTTATCAGAAATATGCTGCTGCCCATCTGTATTATTTTCCTTTACAGTTGATTTTATGGCGAAGTGGAATTTATGCCAAGGCATTTATGGAAATATCTGCAGCGCTGTTCCAATGCGAGTTAGCGGACTTCGCATACTTTCGAAATATTTTTTTTATTTCTCAGATATGCAGGTTTCTTCACGATTCAATTGAAATTGCAATTAGCAATTAGATTCTGACCGAAAGCGAATTGCTCGGGTCACCTCTGAGTTATCATTATTCACCATTGCTATATTAAAATGAGAAAATTATGAGATGGCGTGTACGTTATTTATTTATTTACATTCGAGTTTTTTTACTATTTACAGTTATAAATCTTGCAGGCTACCTGATGATAATAGCCACTGCAGACCATGGACACATCTACATCTATACTGTCTCTCTTAATATTCAAACTAGAATATTAGAGTGGGTGAAGAAATACCATTTGAAAGGACATCGTAAATACTCGCCTAAGAACCAACATATATTTGACATTTACCACAATTCTTATCCTTAATTATGCATTAGATAACATTCAATATATAGTATCGGACACCTCTGAACTGTGAAATCAAAAAAAAAGGACTTTTTAGATTTTGAACTTTGTACCTATTTTTTAATACTAATGTGCTGCGTTTATGGACTCCTGTGATTAGGCTAATCGCACAATACCTTCACTGACATATTTCAAAAGTCAGTTATAAACTTATATCATTATGAAAACGTTAATATTTTAAAATATACCTCAGACAAGGAACTGGGATACAGTAAAATCATCTGTTTTCATTTAAAATAACAATACTATTGTACTCTAAAATACAATAATAAGCATAAAGTTCAAATATATTAATTTGGAATATTGAATATTATAGTATAGTAAACGCATAAAATTGTCTTTAAAAAACTCTAAATTTTTTAAAAATCTGTTTATAATATTCAAAATGTATTAAATAATACAAGTACCAGTCGTTTATATTGCAATAATAAAGATAAATAGCATTTGTAATATAATTGATAAAAATGCGTCAAAAGTTAATAAAAGTGATCTTGTATTACTCAAAAACTTTTAAAGTTCATGAGGATTTTCTTGTATTACTCGGAAAATTTGTATTACTCGGAAAAGTTAATGAGGGTGTTCATGTAATGTTTCCTTGTAAGAAGGGCGTTGCCGGAGACACACCCAAGGTTGTACATATATATGGGGGGGTCGGCTGATCGACTATTACTACTGTACTGATGTACAATGTATAGTCCTATATTAGAGACTTATGATAGTAAAATCTATGGAACCAAAACATAAATATAGAAGGTTTCTATGATGCATAAGCATTATGATAGCAGATATATAATTTAAAGTCCCATACGTACAAGACGTATAATAGTATCGTTTATGATATAAAGCAAATATGCGGAAGGTCTCAAATATATAATAGCATCATAAAGAAAGAAATGGGACTTGAAAAGGATTATTATAGTGGCTTGTAGATTGCTTCACAGCGTCCGAGACAGAGGTAAACTTGGACTCGCTAACCGATGTGTCCTAGACTGTCTAGGACACATCGGTTAGCGAGTCCAAGTCTAGGCTAGACGTACGAGTATCATGTTAGTGCCGGTGTTAAGCGGGTTTGTTGTAGCAATACGACTTGCCCGTGGACATCGCACACTCCTACCGTTTGTGGGCGACGTCTTAGCGCATAGTGTTATGATACGTCAGCTATCTTTCGGATTAGGGTGAGTGTGTTTGGTAGTACCTTTTAAGTGCAGAAAACATACTCAACTCCATGTCTTAGTGTAATAGCGCTATAATACGTGGATTTTTAGTTAAAAACATTATCAATTTTGTTACCAAAGTCGATAGAGATCATGTGATCATGATCATGTGTTGTGAGGGGGCGCCATCCGTATGATGGTTGCATTGATGCTTACTGCTACTTGCGGTATTGTGTCTTGCGATGGATCTGCGGGTGTGCTGCGCCTGATTCGACGCATCTTATGGTTCTGGCCAATGGAGGTATGCGGGTGGTGATGTCTGCTTTCAGAATTGCATTAATATATTATGTCTAGAAACACAAAGTTTTCATATCGGGCGTGTCTTCCGATGTATCCATAAGAAAGATAAATTGTCTTGAAATCTTAATTCATTATTATTATTTACTCTTTAAATTCATTCATAATTAACGTTAACTTTGTTTTATCAAAATCATGATGATTTCATGGTCTTATATGCGATATTTGATTTATATCATTAGACCCATTTAATATTGCTATACTGATAGCCAAGAAATCCTTGCAATAGAACACCGATTCCTACCAAGGATGATTCGCGAGGCTATTGAAATTAAAAACATACTAACTTCAATAAAGAATATGGCTTAGTTTTTTTTTTCAATTTATTTATTCATACAAAGGTTATTTTTACTATCCTCTCGCCAAACTGCAATCAGTGCTAGCATCTACTTGGAATCCCATAATTAATAAAATTCAATCCAAACTCAAACATACTACTGCAAGACTTCAAGATATTGTAAGCTCGTCCTGCGTAGATCAGACCAAACATTATTAGTTAAAAATTGATTTTAGTCTTCGTAAACTATGACATCAGGACGTCCAATACCTCACCCCCCCCCCATCCCCAGTTTCCATGGGTTCTTTAAACTGCCCGAAACGTCAAGAATAAAAAAAGTTAAAATTAAACACGATAAAATACTTATTTTTATTGCAAATGAAGTTCTATTCGCAGTGAATGTAGGTAGTACTACACTCATGAACGGAAGCAGAAAAATGTTCGCCTTGATGAGACTGTGAAAGAGAATTCGCCACCTCATATCGTTCCGTGTGTGCCCTAAGAGGCAACAGAGGAAAACAAACAGGAGATGGACAACGTCTTCTTCCTAACAATAGTTCAAAATAATAAAGGTTAAACGATCTCTATTCGTTGATTTGGCTAAGCTATATCATGATAAGGTCAAAAACAGTAATGATTTAATAAGATTTTTGCAATAATTGCAAGCAGACCAGTTGATATCTTTTTAAGTTCAAAAAATATCGATCATCTTAATATGCTTTTAATATCAATCATACTTTTGGTGGTTGTCACCATTATCCATCATTTTTTAAATTTTAAATATTACACTTTTAAAACTAAATAATCAAACGTTAGAATTTTTAAATAATTTTATAAATCTAATTATTTAAACATATAAATGTAAGTTATATTATTTAATTGATTAGTTACTAAAGGCTAAATATAGGCTTTTGTCATTCGATGATAAATGGCGCTGTTTTGATAATTAAAACGTATATTGTCACCGGAGTTTCAAATTTTTATACAAAGGTTAAAACTAATTTTAAACTTTATTTAAAAATATGATATTTCTTTGAAAAACACCTATCATCGCACCTATTGACTAATATAATCTTATATAAATGAAAATTAACATCTAAAGTAAGAATAATACTTATATAAGTTTTAACTTTTTTAAAGTTCCGCAATCAGTTAAAAAGTAGCTTATAAGCCCCGGGTTACTAACTACCGACATACAAATTTTTATGTAAATCGATCCAGTAGTTTTTGCGTGAATCTGGAATACACAGACAGATCAGACAAAAATTCTAAAAACCACTGATTTGTGACTTTACAATCCTTTATTTAGTCCCCGGGACTTATTTTTTCAAGCATATATTAGAATTACACACGACTATTATTACAGATATGACATGTGTTTAGAACGCATCGGGAAGGCCGTAGGACAAGGACGTATTACAAAGCTACTATTTGTCGCATTGTAGTTAAAACATTTTAGCATTAATACATTTCAGCAATTTACCTTAATGAAAATCTTTTATTACTTTTTGCTTTGATCGTGATTTTTTCATCTAAACCCATATTTTGTTTGCTCAACGTGGACCGTGTAGATCACTGCTCTTTGGACTCTGCCTATCCCCTCTAAAATAATAGGCGTGACGCCTGTATGTATATAATATGAACACAAATATAATTTAATACATAACATCAATCTTTCAACGCTTTGGATATTAAATTCTTGGGTATTCTGACAGTTTCATTTCAGAAACAAAATAACAGGAAAAATAAATAATATTCTTTTACCCGATGTTGTACGAGTATGTCTCGAGCATTCCTGACATATTTATTACTAAACGCATTCCATTCTATACTATTGGTGTAATCCTGAGTTTTCTAAAGGCATAATAAGCATCCAAAACTATATCCAGTAAAGTCCATTGATAGGTAACACTTTCATACACCCTTCGTAATTTAATGTTATATTATTACCTATGATTTTATTTAGGAAATTGTTAGTTTTCAGGTTGGATTCAATACATTCGGTCATCAAATTGCCTGACACACTTTACGGATGGTAAAAACTGATTTAAGTTTCTTGTTCGGCAGCTTGTATTATGTTATTATGAAACCTCTCAAGATGTGGTTAATCTTGTCTACAGTGAAACATTGTAGCCGGTTTTTTTCGGTCACTATGATGTGTAGGCGCGGGTGTGATGCTAGTTGTGGTGTAATACTTGCCCTACGGGTGGAGTTCGGCAGCCAAGTGTTTTACCAGATTTCAATTTTACAGATCCCTTATGCTCTTTCAAACAAAGATTTTCCCAGAATAGTTGGAAAGTGGTGAATCTTATCGTTTAAATATCGGTTTGTAGCGTTTGCCCGCCGCTCCGTTAGTGTTTAATAATTAAAAGCCAACTTCTTTAAATTAAAATACCAAATTATTTAAACTAAAATTTGTGGAACGCGCAGCTGAAATACACAGTTAGACTACATTGACTGATTGGTTTGTATTGGTGCAGATTTTGGGCCTCAGAAACACGTAAGCAAGCTACTTAGAGCTGACCTTGGCTTGGCTTGGCTTGACGTACCCGAATGTAATCCCGCTACTTTCTAAGACTTGACACTGGGATTTGTTAATTTTATTTGAAATGCTACTTTAAATACAGTTATTGTGAATAATCTATGATAGATAAAATATTTTTCTGAAAATATTGGTAACTCTATTCCTGAGTACATTTTATAATTCTTATTATTATAGTTAATGCAGCCTACGCCGAGAAATTAAATTTTATTGACGAATTATTAGTAAAATGGATAAAATAATGTTATATGGAATAGATAAGAAATATAGCTTGTACGTTTTGGTTTGTTATATTTATAATACGCCAAGTTTCATTAAAATCCGTTTAGTAGTTTTTGCGTGATTGAGTAACAAACATAAAAGCATCTATAATGTTAGTAAGGTTCAGGATAGAATAGAACTATTAGCAAATAGGATTTGTAGTACAGGATCAGGCAAGGATAGAATTGTTGGCTTTTTTGCTGTAGGTAACTAATAGTAGCAGGATTTCGAGTAATAAAAACATACAAAAAGATAAAGAATAATTTTCCTGTAGCTTTGAGAAAACAATATTTAGCAGTCTTTAAAAAAGGAGGCGGCTTACAGTATGATTTCAATTGATTTTTTGAAAATTAAATAGATTATACGTCGAGGATAACCGCATATAAATTTGTAGAAAAAATTACACCTCTAAGGATGGCAAAATAGGGGATTTATATTATAATGTAACTTATAAGGCGACATTGAGATTTGATAGTATTTATTCCACTCAACAGGATAAAAAACTAAATTTTAATAAAAGTTAAAGGAGACATTATTATACACCTTTCACGACATACTAATAACACTTCGGCAGTCTTAGCATCGACTTCATAATGTGAAGTTATTTTTTATTTTTAGTTCAGAGAAGTCCGCTTTTACTATATTTGAAAAGTTAATTTTAAGTTGAGTTAAAGACGTTTAGAATGCAGTTATTTTGTCTGACAGGACTCCGAAACGTCATGAATTAAATGTAAGTTTTTATAATAAAAAATTTAAAATAAAATGAGATAAAACCTGTTAAAATATTTTTATAGGATAGGGTGACAAACGAGCACACTGTCCACCTGATGGTAAGTGGTTGCTGTGACCCATAGACATCTACATTTATCCTCAATAAAGAATCAAAATGCAAATGCGTCGTCACTCGTGAGGACTAAGATGGTATTCCTCTTTTACAGTAAAATGGGTGGGTCTCCGGTTCTCTGCACTCACCATACGAAACACAGCAGTGTCAAGCTGCCATTTTACGCTGGTATTCTGTGAGAGCGTGCTCCTTCCCCGGTCGAGCCGACCCATTCGTGCTACAACTATACAACTAATATAGCTGCAGCATAGCTCTACCACGTATAAAAGTCTAATTCACTATGTAGTTTAAATTTTTTATGTATATAATTGAATTACGCATGTAAAATAATTTAAATCGACCCTCCTATTAATATAAAAAAATACAATTTTTGTCTTTTTTGCCGTGTGATGGCGGCGTAATAGTTATCATCCCATGGAATTCCACTGATACCATGGGAGGTGGGTATTAGAGGCGACAGTGGGAAATGAAACAGGAGATGCGCAGCAGCGTTTACCTGATAACAATTCAAAATAATAAAAAACTGCGGTTGCCAGTCCCCCTGCTAAGTGTGACAGCTATGGCAAATAATCTAACTTGTGAGGCAATCTACGGAGGCCATGTTCAACAGTAGACTTGTGACTGTAATGAATGAAGGACTGAACACAAGGATAGTGTAATAGAAGAGAACAGGAAGCACCTTCTTTTTTTGATCTAATAGAAGAAAAATAGATAAGATGCCTATTTAAATGCCTGACCATTACTCCGGAAGTACTGATATTTTTTTATGGAATTAGGGTGACAAACGAGCACACAGTGCACCTGATGGTAAGTGGTTGCTGTGGCCCACAGACATCTGCATTTATCTTCGTTTGCGAATTAAAATGCAAATGCGTTATCAGCCGTGAGGACTAAGATAGAATGCTTCTTTTCCAGTAAAAAGGTTACGGTTCTCTACACTCAACATACGAAACACAGCAGCATTAAGTTGCTATTTTTCGCTGGTATTCTGTGAGAGCGTGGTCCTTCCCCGGTCGAGCCGACCCATTCGTGCTACAACTATACAATTAATATAGCTACAGCATGGCTCTACCACGCAAGAATGATGTCTGGCAAATGCGTTCATATTGTAGCAGTATTATATTGTCTTTTGTGTTATTCGCTTCACAATGTTAGTTTCATGTTAACAAACCTTATTTTACAGACATACTATCTTACGTAAGACAGGTGTCGCTAATTTCGACTGACAAGATTCATCATAGCGAATTTACCGGAGCGTGAGAACAAATGACGTGTCTAATTCTGTTTCATCCGACATCTTCAGTTAACGAAATAGTTTATAGTTTATATGTATGTAGCTTAGACACTTTGAAGTGACATAATATGTATCATCTTATGCAGTCGTTATTAAAAGCAAAAATATTGTGGTGCGGACTTTTTTATGAAAGAGGATGACAGACTAGCAAACAGTCCGAATGATAGTAAGTGGATGCTTTACCCACAGAAATACATCTATCCTCAATTAAGTTTTTAAATGTTTACGTGTTGTTACCCCTAAGGGCTAAAATAGATTGCCTCATTACCAATTAAAAGAGTTCTCCGGTTCTCTACACTCACTCAGTACACGTATTCTATGAGAGCGTGGTCCTACCCTGTTGCTATGCATAGCATAGCTGCAGCGTCTCTTTGCAATCAAAAAAGAAATAAGTTTCTTGATAAGATAAGTGTTTTCTGGAATATCATGGCCTTGATAAAAATATATTTGATATCTGTTACCTAAAGCTAGGAAAACCACGCGCCTATTTTATTGAAAAATGTTTTCAATAAAATGGTAGCCTTCATTATTTAACTATTCATTGTTGTTCACAAGGATTAGACTTGCAAACCATATAAGACATTTATAAATAGTCATAAAAATGATATCTAACAGATCGCCGTTAAGTGACCGCGTAAGAAAATTCACTAATCCATATCACCCACAGAAGGGCAGATTTGATTGATAGTAACTCAGTATTATGTTAGTGACTCTACACGCTTGCAAAATGAGAGAACTTTTCCAAAACTCGGTATTTAACTTGTACTAAATGACGATTTTTGGAAAATTTATATTGTTGTAAGTTATATTGCATACTTTGTGAAACTTATCAAGTGGTAGATTTAAAACGTTGGTTGTTATGTATCAAGACTGGATGAGGAGCACTCCTTGTAATGTTGTTCCCTATTAGCGGTCTGTGTAAGACGTCGGTCTTCAGTGTTGTACGTAGGTAGAAAATAAATGTTCTTAAAATGTTTTTTTTAAAGATTACCAGTTTGCTGCTATATCGATTTTAAAGCAAACATTCTGTGTAACTTTTTCTCCTTCGAAAGACTAGTAGTGAAAATGCGCCTCTCCCGATTTATTGATCAATGCTTGGTAGACATGCTTTAGTAATGCGAGACCCCTCGCACCTTTGACGCTGGTGATCGTTGGTGCTCTGGGTGTTTTACGTGTGAAGGAAACGAGATGGTATACCGCCATCTACAGAAATTTGATTTTGCCACACGGCAGAGTTTTTAAGACGAACGATTATTATAAATGTATTTATGAGTGCAATAAATTAAGATGTACTAATAGCTTTGAAAAGTAGTATTAAAGTTGGTAAAAATTACTTTGCTTACATCCGCTCGATAAAATAAAATGATGTGTCTTATCTAGTTTGAAGCCCACCTCCCGCCCTCCCTTAATTGCGATAAAACATGCGACCAATCATGTAATAAAGGGCTGCGACTGTGTGTGCTGGAACAGATAGAGATATTAAAAAATAACAATAATAACGTTGCACTGCTGAATGAACAAACAAATGTTTCTAACTCACCTCTCTTAAATATCTTTACGCCTGCGCTCTAATAATAGACAGCCTCGCAATATGGTCGTTTGTCAACCTCACGGTGATCGGCGATTGCTTGCGTGGTTGGAGGGTAGGCGGGCGTTACGCGGCGGTTTGTTTTTAATTTTACAAACGGTTTTGGGTCGCTGCTCACTTAGCGGTCAGCCATCGTAGTCTAAATCACCTGAAGATGCCTCGTGTAGAGGCGAAACACGTGTCGTATTGTCGAAAGTGGTGTGTCTTTCCTATTGTAGTGGTGTTGGGACTAGTGGTGCTGACACATCATTTTATTTTATCGAGTGGATGTACGCTAAGTAATTTTTACCAACTTTAATACAATGGATTTGCGCAAAGTAATGCCTGATTCTATTTATTAAAGTAGTATTTTATTAAATATTGTATTTCTATGTAAGTATTTTAAAAAATCAGCAAGTGTACATAAGTACGTGAGTTGCAAGTAATACTTCCGTAATTAATAGCTTAATTTTAATTCAGTTAAAATCCTTGTCACTCCTTAAAGAGCAGCATTAGGTCAAATACATGATTATAATTTTCTGGCTAAACCGATGATATCTGGCTGCAGCAGTATATTATGCACATTTATTTTTTAAGACCGATTGCTATATCAAAATTAACTTTTTATCTAAAACTACAACAATTATTGTTATTGTAAAAAAGGTGATAGGTGAAGTTTGTTCAACTACTTTTTCGAATTATTTCATCATTTGTGCCCACGCCCCTTCCGTTGTATACGAAAACTTTGCTTTTAACCTAGTTTGATATTAAAGAAGTGTACTACAAAATTATATAATTCGGATTAATTAGGATCAAACTAATTAAGATTTTTGATAATTCGAATTTATTACGATTTTTAATTCAAATATTAAAACAAGGAAGTACATTAAGAGAAGAGGTAAATTTAGAAAATAACGCACCATATTTTTATTTATTATTGAATGCATAACTGCATGTGTTTGAACACAAGTTCATGTCACATTTTATACTTCAGGAGTAGTAATACTTGTAAGTCATAACACTGGCTGACAAGCAGAAGAATATAATGTTGGACAAGACAAGTGTAGCTAATATCTGTTGCTTTTTATTTACCAATCGTTGCAAAGGCCGATTTACCTAAATAATGTTTGTTTCCTCCTTTATAACTACTGTTCACTGTTAAACTTACAAAATCCACTGATAGGCATATGAGGCTCTCCTGCGAGAATTTGCAATAATAATCTAGAAAGTCAATAATTGCAAGTTAATGGCAGTCTCATAAGAAAATTTTTGATATTAAAGAAAGTCTCACAATCACATTACGCTCGGGAAACCTACTAATTATATCAAAATAAGTTTGTCATCTTCCTATAAATAACATTAGTGTAGCGAAACGCCTTTACTTTAAAATACACAACATTTTTGAAATATTTACTTTCCTACTTTATAGTGCTTAGCAGAACACATGGTCATGAAAAGATTGAAATAAGAATTGGAAACAACGTGATTTTAAAACTAAATGCAATAAAATATGTGCATATGTGCATCTGTATGAAATGTGTGATAATATAAGAAATTGGAAGTTGTGTGAAAATATAAGAACTAGGAGTCCATCTGGTAGTGCTTACGCTGCTGTGTACGCGTTCGGTCTGAAGGGGATAGAGAGCCACTTCGGAGGTGACAACGCATCTTTGTTTAAAGTTGTGTGCAGGTGTCCAAAAACTGGAGCAGTCACTTATCATCAGGTGGACGGTAAGTTCGTTAATTACTTTAGTTTTAAAAAAATCTTGTAGCGGGCGTAGATTATGTATAAAAAAACAGAGGGATTAACTAACTTTTCGTAAACCCCTAGTATCAGAGGTTACACTTATAGGGCAAAATTGTAAACATGCTAAAGGATTGAGACTATGTTTTTGATAAGGAGTCATTACATGTAAGTACTCAGGGATAAGCCATCGTCAAACTTGACATTTTGATAATTTGTGTGCATGTGTTAACCAGTCTTTCTCTTCAAATAATTTTATATATATGTAACTAGTTGTTCCCCGCGACTTCACCCGCGTGGAGATATTTTTCGCGGAACCCTAAAATAAAAACGGCCCAAGTTACTCCTTATAACATCAGCTATCTGCCAGTGTGTATAAATATTGACAAATATTGACATTAATATTTATACGATACTAACGTCACTTAATTGTTTTGCCTTCCTGGAACCCCCCACTAAGACTTAAACTTTATGGTGTGTTATTAAAGTTCAAATTGACATTTAAGTATTATTACGAATCTTTTGTATGGGAATATAGAAAAGTGTTATTTTTAGACTTTTTCACGCAATTTTTTAAAATTTTCTCCCCGTAAGAACCATCTTCTTATTTCATGGAGTATTATAAAAAAAAAGAATTAGAGAAATCGGTTCAGCTGCTCTTGAGATTTGCGCTTAGCAACACATTCATCGATTCATTTTTATATTATAGATGAAATGAATGACATTTCATGTTGTTTGTGGAAGATGGTAGAGGGCGCATCGAAGTGACGTGTGAACTATGATTCAATGATGGATGACGTTTAGATTATTTTGTGCATTTTATGGTTATGAAATTTTGTAGAAATAAACTGAAGGATACGATTGAGGAAGCGATATTAGTAAATTTTAAATGTCGTTTCTTTGTATTTTCAAGTGAGATAGAAGTGTAATTGTCATAACTTGATAATTATTGTAATATTGTAAAGGCGTGTTAAATAAAACAAAACTTTGTATTTTCAGAGAAACAATTTGTGGTTTATTTTGAAGATCCTCAATAATATACCTTATATATATATATATATATATATATATATATATATATATATATATATATATATATATATATATATATATATATATATATATATTATTCATTTTTAAATAAAACATATTTCAGTGATTAACGATTGCATTTTTGTAATTTTCAATTCTTATAATTTTGTTTTAAGCTCTGATACTCTAATTATTTTAAAAACGCTTATGAAAATAATAAATTTATTAATTTATAATATCTTATATCAGAAAAGTGATTTTTGTAGGTACAACTTTTTTTTGAAAACCTCTTTATAGACAGTGGAAACGGATTCATATAATAACTCCTTCATAGCACGCAATATTTGTATTATCCGAAACCAAAATCGTACCTACGTCAAAATTATAAACGAAGCATTAGTACTCTAATGATTATGTTGCATGACATCAACTTCACCTCTTCGTGGCGTATGATTGCACACTATTTGCAGTACTTAAATTTTTGTGATAACTACGTGTATAGAATCGTATAATTATGTGTTCCCCTCTAATGCAAATGAAACTGTGATCCGAAATGAAGTCATGGTTAAGGAGGTGACAGTCCCCGAGAGGGGCAATACCAATCTTGTGAGATTCAATGCCTCCAATACAAAAGTATGTCTCTGCACCGTAAAAACGAGCTAGATCACCTTGGCTCCTTCTTTCCGTAAAGTATCAATGGAATTTAATTAAATTTATTTATTTAATTTTATTCAATTGACTGCCTGCAGGTGCTGAGAGATAACGTTTCCTTGAACATAACTTTGAGCGTACACTTAGTAAGATTTTTGAAAAAATTGTTATTGATCAAATGTTAAATTTTTTTAATATAAATAATTTACTTCATAAAAATCAATTTGGTTTCACAAGGGGTCGCTCGACAACTGACGCCGGTGTTGAGCTGATTAAATATATCTTTAATGCATGGGAGAATTCACAGGATGCTTTGGGTATATTTTGTGACCTATCCAAGGCCTTCGATTGTGTTCACCATGAAACAGGAAACTTCAACACTACGGTGTAAGAAGTGATGCTCTTAAATTATTTCATATTTAAGTAAGAGACCGCAAAAAGTTGTCATTAACAATATGAGCTCTTCCGGATCGATGGTACAAATGGGCGTGCCTCAAGGCTCAATTCTCGGCCCCTTTCTGTTTCTTGTATACTATTAATGACTTACCATACAATTAAATACTAATGTAATTTTAAAAGGGGAGAAACTGAGTCTTGTAGATACCACCATTTTTCTTGGAATCACACTAGACGCGAAGTTTCAATGGAGCCCCCATATATCAAAACTAGCAAGCAGACTTAGTTCTGCAGCATATGCTGTAAAAAAGATTAGAAGTCTTACCAGTGTTGAAACAGCTAGACTAGTTTACTTTAGCTATTTCCATAGCATAATATCGTATGGTATTTTGCTATGGGGACACGCAGCTGACACTGAAATTATATTTGTTTTACAGAAGAGGGCCATAAGAGCAATTTATGATTTAAAGTCTAAAGAGTCGCTGCAACAAAAATTTAAGGAAATTAATATATTAACTTTGGCCTCTCAATACATTTATGAAAACATAATGTACGTACACAAAAATAAAAGTAGTTTTACAAAAATAAGTGATATTCATTCTGTAAATACTAGGAACAGACACAAGCTAGTAGTACCAGTTACTCGACTCCATCGAGTCAGTAATTCATTCTTGGGGCGATGTATACGCTTTTACAACAAAATTCCAGAAAATATTCAAAGTTTGACCTGCTCAAAGTTCAAAAACTTTATTATACAAACTTAGTTTAAAGGGTTATTATAATATTAAGGAATTTATGGATGATAATAACCCCTGGAAATGAGGTGATCGCTACCAAGCTATTTCTAAATTGTTGTGTTGTTAATTTGTGTTACATCATGATTGTAAGCTTTTATTTTTAAAAAAAAAGTCCCGCTGGGTTTCTTCCTGGTTCTTCCCAGGACAGAGGTTTTTTTCCGAACCAGTGGTAATCAAACAAAAGAGTGACTTTCAATAAATATTATTTATAATCTATATTGAATAAAAAAGTTTCTGTTTCTGTTTCTGGCGTTTCATTGAGACCGGCGCCAAAGCAGCTAAAAGAGAGTTAGGTGCACTCGCGAAGACGCGACTATACTTCACACCTGAACAGTTGCTTACAATATAATATAATAGCTGGCCAGGCAGACGTTGTTCCTCCCTTTTAGACGACCCTTCATATAAAAAATCTTTAAATTCGTAATAAAAAAATATTTATTGTCACTTATCAGGATAAAAACTATCCTATTTCTCAAGTTAGACCAAACTGCACAGAGTGTGCAAAATTTAATTGAAATCAGTTCAGTAGTTTAGGATTTCATCGCGGACAAACAACGTGACACGTAATTTTTATATATAACGATAAAGAGCAAGTCCGTTTGTGCATGAAGTATGCCATATATGGGCTGGTGGTACTCAATGGACCCATATGTTTAGTACAAATCTTATCAGTTTCGATCACAGGCGCAAATTAGCCTGCCTTTTTTATTTGAATAGGCTTTTGTCGAACTACGTCAGTGTGCTTTACCATCTTTGGTTGCATCACTACTTACCATCAGGCTGAATAGTAGTCCAGCACTAGCTTATAAAAATTAAAAAAAAGAATTGCAATTTTAAATGCGGATTTGCCACGAGCGTTGGTGAATAGGTGAAGAAAAACGTCATGAGGAAAAATGCATATCTGGATTAAATTTATTCCAAGGCATGTGAAATCTGCCATCATTCACTGGAGCAACGCGGTGATATAATCGTCATAACATTCTTAGTAATGTGAGTAGGTCTATATCCAGTAAAGGTATAGCCAAAAAAATTAAAGTTACATACTATCATGGGCTTGCGGCCTCTCTCAAGGCGCGCCACTTAGCCCGGTTTTCGGCTTACGTCACATTTAATTTCTTTAAAAAAATTCTAACTCCTTACTGAATTGTTTCAAATTTAGAAGAGTTTGGTTTTAATATTCTGAACTTGGATATTTCTTTACTGTCTACATTTTATTTAAGATTTACGAATACACACTAGGGAAATATTACTCGAGTGGAGGCATACGAAATTCAAAGAAAATTCGTAACAGAATTTGTTAACGAATCAATACTATTTGCCGGATATGTAGTAATAATTGTGTTTGTGCTTATTATTATATTTGTTTTGTAATAACCAATCTTCTACATGTACAAATCAATTTACAGATTTCATTATAAATGTAATCAGAGTTCAAAGCACATCTTTGGTCAAACATGCGAAATTAACAGAACCTGTAAAAAGAAAATCTGTTAAATGCTATAGATACTTGGTGTTGCATGTTACATAAGCAATTGAAGGTAACAATTTACGTTGACATAATTTGAAAAAAAAATTATGTAATGTTAATCTTATAGTTTCCTTTTAATCTTTAATTAAATTTAACCAAATTTTTATTCTCTCAAAAGTAACATCAGTATAAGAATGCAGGTGCTATGTTCACCAATCCGCCTGTCCAACATGATGACTAAAAGCTATTCTTTCGGGCAATGCTAATCAGTTGGTGCTTTCTAGGTTTGTATAAAAAGTGCGTATATTATCCGCGTGTATCCAGCAGTATATTATCCAGCGGCATGGTGTTATTAGACGTGATAATCATACTTTAGGAGCGTTTATGAATAAGAACGTAATAAAACCAAGATAATAAAGCACCCAACTTTTTGAAAGGTCTCGCATGACTGTGTCATTTTGTTAACAAGTTTATTATAAGTGTTGCGTGCAACATATATTTTGCTCCACATGGTATTCGTTAACACAACATAACAGAACGTTGTGAAACACGAGGAACTCATTAGATACTTTGAGATACCATTCTTTTATATTATAACATATTTTTCTTTGTAGCTACTGCTATGGTGGTATCACCCAATCCAGGGTGGTTAGCCACCTTATTCATATGAAACGTATTATAAATATCTTTATATTTTTATGAATAAAACCTTGGCTTTAATAAAATTTATTTAACTAATTATCAACCCAGAATAAATTACAATGCATTTTGCAAAAACAAGACCTCAATATTTTTTTATAATAAATATTTTAATTTCTTGGTGTATAAAATAAATTGGAATAAATTTTCATCATGAAAAACAAACTTTCATTATATTTCAGTTACTTATAAAAGGTGATATTATTAATTAACTGAAGGACTACTGGCGTGCTCGAAAAGATAACTTGAGAAGCGTAGTAAAATTAGGAAATTATAAAATTTGTAAATTGGTTTAAGAAAGTCATTATATTTATAGTAATCATCAAATATTACTCGTTGTTCATAAATGAGATTAATTTCTTATTTATTATAAAATTGTTAGTTTCATTATTACAAGGCTATTCCGTATAAAATTGAAGAAAAATCTCTTTGGTCGTACTGTTGGTAGCTGGCTGGTTGTAATATCAATACATATAGGACATCAATAAAAAAAGAAAACAAAAAGTAAAAAACACTTTCCCGCCATTTTTCGATTGTTTTTCTGTCTGCCAAAATGAGTGAATCCAACGAAGAAATTCGATACATTTTGGACTTTTGTAACAACGAAAAAGGGAAAATGCCACTCGAGCCGCAAAAAAAATTTGTGACGTTTATGGACCTAATGCAGTGTCAGTAAGAGTAGCACAAAGTTGGTTCAAGTGTTTTGAGTCCGGGAATTTTGATGTCAAAGATGCAGCTCGCTCTGGTCGCCCTCGTATGGATAAAGTCAATTCCATTTTTGTAAAAGTTGAGTAAGATTGGCATATTAGTAGTTCCAACATAGCCGAAGAATTTAGAATTGACCACAAAACAGTTTTGACCCATTTGAAAAAATCTGGCTATACAAAAAAGCTCGATATTTGGATACCACATGAGCTCACTGAATGAAACATAATGTATCGTGTGAAATCGTGTACTCATTTGCGATTCTCTATAGAAACGTTATGAAAATGAACCATTTTTGAAAAGATTGATCCCTGGTGATTGAAAACGGATCACCTACGACAAGAACGTGCGAAAAGGGGTGGTCTTTTATCATTATAACGCCAGACCATATACATATTTGGCCACTCAGCAAAAATTGAGAGAGCTTGAATGGGAAGTGTTAATGCATCCAACATATAGTACTGACCATGCACCCTCAGAATTTCACCTGTTTTGGTCTCTTCAGAATTCTTTGCGTAGTGTTAGGTTAACATCAAGAGAGGACTGTCAAAACTACTTGTAAGATTTTTTGATAAAAAAATCCCAAGATTTCTACAGCAACGGGGTTATGTTACTTACTACCTACAAAATGGTAACAAGTCATCGAACAAAATGGCACCTATATATTATAATTAAATGTAATTAACCTTTGAATCACAATGTCTTGAATTTTAAAATATGAACTTATGTATTTAATAGATGTATTAATTAAAAATAAATTAATATTGTAAACTTTCTTTTCAAATTAGTATATATTGTCAAAACTAAAGACAAAAATAAAAGGAAAGATCAGCTACTAAGAGTTACGACTTTATACAAAGTCAGTCTGCACCGGTTTGCAGTGGAGTGCAACGCTACTAATTGCTCGGCAAGGGATTGCGACAGATACTTGATTAATATTGCCGACGTAAGTTTACTACACAAAAAAAAACTTTACAGTGTATTTGACTTAGATTTTCTCAGAGATTAATTTGTGATAAATAAAAAATATATAGTAGCAACAACTTTATTAGTTGTATGTCAATTAAATTAAATTTCCATGTAAGTGTTTGTCTCATCTCAAATTTGATATATTCTTATAAAACATATAATCAATCACATTTTGTAACGAAATATCACTTCCGAAGACTGTAATATCTAATATGTAGTATATAAGATGTAATAAAAAAGTAAATAAAAACAGCGTTCATTTACTACTAGCTTTTACCTGGGACTTCGTTCGCATAGAACTTTAACAATAAAAACAACTGAAGATCTATATTAATGGTCCATTGGCAAGAATCCTCCTTCAATCCTTTGTCGATATAGTTCAATTGACGGAAAACCAATATAAGCTCAGTTTTTGTTTGCTATTATCTCGAAAACTATGTGTAATATGGGAAAATGTTAAAAAGTTGTCTATTGATTCTATTAATTTTACGTAAAAATATTTGATTACGATAAAATTTAACACTCATTGTTTTGTTGTAAATTGATTAAAAGTAGATATGGCATCAATTCTTTAATAGAAAGAAGATAAGGTGGTAGGATCTTTTTTGTGTAAAATTTTAAACCAAAAAAAGATAGAAAATAAATTGAAAGCATGTTCTTTGTGTACAATTGCGAACCAATTGTATTTCGCTCGTTGAAGTTTTTTTTTTACATCTCGTATAGTATGTATAGTTATAGTTAATGAAATGAAAATGTTTTAATAAATCATCAAAAATTATTTATTTTACAAAAATTCTCCGTTTTTTTTGGATAAAGTATAGCCCAGAGATTTCTCCTGACATTGTTCTTTATCTGTTCGTGAAGTTTCATTACAGTCAGTTCAGCCATTCTGATGATTAGCCCAGACAAACAGACAAACATTAACATCTTCATTATTACAGCCTCCAACATAGACTGTCTAATATATTCTCTGTACTATAGTTGCTACTCTTTGCAAGTGGGTTGGTAACAGCAGTTTCTTATTATTTCGAGTTGTTATTAAAAAAAATGCTGCCAATCTCCAATTACATTTCCATCTGTCGCCTCTAACAGCACTTGAGTTGGTGAATTCTTTTACGCTGGCACTACTCGGCGACATTTAGAAAAACAAACAGTCCAAATTTATAAAATTGTTATCCATTTATTTATAGAACCCCCGGGAGTTAAAAAGAAGGCAGTTATTTCGATATTACAGTCATCAATTTTATTTATATTTATTTCAAATTTATTGATGTAGAGATATATTTTGAATAACAAGCGTAAAATAACAGCTTAACACTGCCGTGTTTCGTATGGTGAGTGTAGAGAACCGGAGACCCTTTTTACTGGAAAAGAGGCATTCTATCTTAGTGACAACGCATCTGCATTTTGATTCGCAAACGAGGATAAATGTAGATGTCTATGGGCCACAGCAACCACTTACCATCAGGTGGACTAACCTGTTAAAAAAATGAAACTGGCCGGAAACGTATTTTGATGTTGTAGAGGAAGTTTTAGCAACAACAAAAAACAACATCAAAAAACGCCACTCCTGAGTTTGGAGCCGCGTATGATTCAGTTATATATGAATACTTGGAGAAAGGCTATCTGTTACCCGCGCTGCTCATTGATAAAGACTATTACAATTCCGTGTACAAATTCATAAAAATATTGCCTCGCTACGGTTCAATAGCAATTACCACATCTGATATGAGCTTCACCGAACGCATAAATAAGCGATATTCAAAAGTGACATTTTACATCCGACATTCAACAACTAGGATCCGATAGAAATCCCGTGCTAATGAAGCTTAAATAATTTTTATGTGACGATCTTATTCGCGTTATTGGCCGTATACTCCGTTGAAAGTTTAGAATGCAAATTACGGGTTATTTTACCGCGTCACTACGCTCTTGAAGAGTCGTTGATCGATTACTATCATAAAAAAATATTTACACGCCGATCAGAGCTACTCATGTCTTTGTTAAGGTAACTATTTGGATCTTGTCTACTAGAGGAATAATTCGGTCTAGAATTAATAAGTGTAACACTTGATTTAAATTAAATCTGTGCCCGCAATTTCCTTTAATGGCTGCACTACGGAGACATAGAGTTACGCAAGCCGAGAAAGCTTTTCCTCATACTGACTGTGATTAATGCGACCCTATATCGTATACGCCCATACGAGCTCGTAGTATTAAATCTCGCAAAGCTTACCTATCTATATTTACTTGCTTAACTACGCGCGCACTCCACATCGAAGTAGCCACGGTCCTTTCCATTGCAAGTTTTGTCGCAGTTATGAAGCGCTTCCTATCGCGACGGGGCCCCGTGTACTGTCTCTACTCTGATCGTGGAAAATTTTTTCTAGGCACATGCTCTACGCGATTTACATAATTTCATCACGAAAGAATACCGCTTTGCGTTGAGAGGAAGAATTGGCCGGAAGTCGCATTGAATTCAAGTTCAGAGAACCTGCCGCTCTACTTTTCGGTGGTTGTTGGGAGAGTATGGTATAATGCGTAAAGAACCACCTTTTCAAGGTTATTGGACAGCACATCCTAGCCTATGAGGAGTTGATCACAGTCCTCACTCAATCTGAGTGTTTACTAAATTCACGTCCGCTTACTGTACTCAGCTCCGATCCAGCTAAACCGACGGATTTAACACCCGCACGTTTCTTGAATACGTTACCATTACGCTCCTAACGTGCACCTAATATGGAATCTTCATCAATTAACGACACGCACTTTTAAACAAATTGGTCCAGTCCTTCTGGCGTCGTTGGCGAACTAAATTTGCTCAATCCTCAGTCCCCGAAGATGTTGGCACAGTAGTCATAATTATAAATGATAACTCGCCGACCCTATTCTGACCTTTTGGAGTGACCGTAAAAATTCACCACACGCAGGCGGAAATGTGTCACGCCATATTACGTGTGCAATACAATTAGGAATGCGTCGCTACAGTCAACCTGAAGTACGAGAAGAAGCTGCCGACATTCACCAGATGCGTTCCCTCCATTTTTTATATGTCGGTTGCAAATTCAAAATGTAATCTATTCCCATCGCACCCTATACAGTCCACTTTCCAAATATTATGATTTCAATACCTATGTAATCTTAGTAGTGGCGGGTAAAAGTACCTACTATTCTATGGGGTATCTTCCCGTGCGTGTCGATAGAGGCGACAGAGGGACACTGAGGCAGAAGATTGGCAGCAGCATCTTTCTGATAACAGCAAAACAACAATAAAAAAACTGCGGTTGCCAAACCACTCTCTAAGCGTAACAACTATGGCAATATACCCCCTATGAATACAAAGTTTTAATTAAAGCTAATTAATTCTAATATATAACGCTTCCTCAATAGTACCTTGAGAATCGAATGTAGCGTTCTCGTCATAGTTACCCTTTCATTCCTTTCGTCGAAAAATGATCTCATAGAACTTCTTAAGGTCACACAGCGGTCCACCGCATCCTTGAATCTCTAGGTATACTGCACTTGTTCACCAGGAGATTTCATGTAAATTGGTTATTTTAACAACCACCGAATAAGTACCTACTAAATACTTAATAAACTACTCAACCTCTGATAACATTGCTTTGCTTGCTTTTTCTATTACTACAAATCTAAAAATGTAAGCAAAGCAAGTTCATCCACTATCAGGTGGACCATGTACTTGTCCAGCACACAGTCCACGTGATGGTGATTTTCTATAAAAAAAAACTAACAGTCGCACCAACGATTATAAATATAAAGATTTGGGCTCAAAAGTGGCGTCAATATAAATTTTTTTACGAATAGACGGCCCCCAGTCCCCGGCGACCACGCTATTTCTAGCTACGATGGCGACCATGGTAATGGCGGGGCATGGGGTGCTAAGAATATCCTGTGGACGTTCTGTTGCCACGGACGCACGCACCTTGAGCACTGACAATAAGATCCTGGAGCTGGAAGAAGAGATAGACAAGTTGCGCTGAAATATTATAAGATTATCCGAGGTCCGAAGAGAGGGGGAGGACTTTATAATCCTCGAATCCAGCAACTTGTTGTATCACCGGGAGGGCGACCATCTGTCTCAAGGAGGTGTCGGATTTATCGTTCACAAGTATCTCATTAACAAGTAAAGATTGAGAGTGTGTCGACTAGGGTTGCGTATCTTATACTCACTTCCAGACCCGCCCCAGAAAAACACAAAAACTCTCCTATCACAATCTTAATCTGATGACTGTTAGACGGGAAATGAAGCTGACTGTAGCTTTTCAGCAGACAGCATACAGGAAACTGAACCAACAGACCTCCAAATGCATGTGGCGGGAGCTTCTGAAACACGGGTGGAAAACCAGTATTTGAAGTCCTTCAGAAGCTCTTTAATTCCATCCTCCATGGTGGCACTACACTGGAGGCGTCGAGCAGAAGTGCGATGATCTTGTTCTTCAAGAAAGGTGACAACGCTCTCTTGAGGAACTACAGACAATAGACCACATACATACGCTTCGGCAAATTGTAGAGAAGACCAAAGAGAAAAATCTTCTACTTTGTCTGGCGTATGTGGATTATGAGAAAGCTTTGATTCCGTCGAAATTTGGGCGGTGCTACAGTCCCTTCAGCGGTGCCAAGCTGACTATCGGTATATCAAAGTGCTGAAGTGTTTGTACAGTAGGGTTACAATGGCTATCCGAGTACAGAACCATACTACGAAACTTATCCAACTGCAGAGAGTTGTAAGACAGGGTAACGTTATATCTCCGAAACTCTTCACCGCTGCATTGGAAGACGTTTTCAACCTACTGGACTGGAAAGGATACGGTATTTACATCAACGGCGAGAACATCACTCACCTTCGATTTGCAGACGATATAGTCCTTATGGCAGAATCGTATACGTCTTAAGATGAACATGGACAAAACAAAGATCATGTTTAACGTCCACGTCACACCTATGCTGGTAGTGGTTGACAACCGATGGGGAAAAAAGGTTTTCGAATGGCGGCCTCGTACCAACGGACGAAGTGTAGGGCGTCCCCCACTACATGGAGTGACGATCTGGTAAGACGTGCAGGAAGTCGAATGATGCAGGTGGCTGGTTCAAGACCGTGCTATGTGGCATTCCATGGGGGAGGCCTATGTTCAGCAGTGGACTTGTGAAGGGCTGTAATGATTATGATGCGGCCTCCTTGGATTTGTGATATTTTGCACACTTGGTAAGTAGAGTGACTAATGACGAAAAATAATTGGCACAAAGGTACAAAGCAATTGATTTTCAGTTTTATTTAATTAGTTTCATAATTATCCTTCATGGATTAGACGAAATAGAATAATAAATTGCCTAATGTTATTACCACATGACTAAATAAGACGACACCTTTTCACAAGACGAACTTTTGTCTTTTGCCGCTTTTGTAATAAAGGGTTTCTCAATGTAATAGGAATTTGAAACTGTGCTTAATTTTTTGAAACCACCTTATCACAATTCTGGTTGACAGCATATGTTTGTTTTCATTCTTTATATAGTTGGACTGTGTAACCGTTTTTCATCTTTAACTCTATATATAAGGATAATAAATCCATCTATTTATTATCTACAGCCTTTAAAAGTCCATTGCTGATCATAGTCGTTCACCGCCACTACATAGTTATGTTTCAACAAATTCGTATTATATTAATAACATAAAATATTTAACACACTGGGTAGGCGGGTTGGTTTGTTGGTTCATCGGTCAGGTTTCTCTGATAATTTTAATCTATTCATAGCAGTTAAGTTCTAGCCTTTACTATTGGGAGAAGGATTACCTGTAACTGTCAGGCTTGGTAAAACTCACACCGTCCACTATTACAACACGGTAATTTTTTTAATAAAATAAATGGTAAAGATACGTATTATATAACTCCTAATGCTAGACATAGGCCCCCTCTTACTTCGGGAAGGATTTAAGGGTATGAAAGTGTCGCGCGCCCCAATGCATGTTGACGGACTTCACGTGTCTTCGAATAATTTTTAATTCCTTCGACATGCAGGTTTCCTTACGATGTTCTCTTTTACCGCCAAGCTTATTATAAACTTAAAATTGCAACAAACAATTTTATTGATGTCAGCCGAGCATAAAGTGTATCTACGAGTACAATAAAATTTTAATTTTAACTGTCAGATTTCGATGAAATTTAGTAATCTACGTAATGTGAACAAGAAAACTACAAGCTATTTTCATTGATTATAGTCGAGATATTATATACAAACAAATATGTATGTGTATCAAATAGATACACAAGCATCACCTAATGTATGTATCTTCTAACTTACACACATACGTATATATAATTTAATAAACTTTCATTCACTTACCCTACAGTATTTATAAGCAGACTAGTTCCTATCGTTTGATTGTCCTAAGTAATATATGACATTAATAAGGGATATAGAATATGTTTACCTATTATACCTTGTAACATGGATATAGTAATGGGAGGGCGGACCCTCCAAACACAGGCATTATTTGCTTAAACAGAGGTTCCAATCTACTAGTTTTTAAGGCATGTACTTTTTTAAAGAACTAAAAATTATTTATTTATTATTTATGAGTCGTGTTAATATTTTCTAATTTGAATTTACTAATCCCAACTCTGTTTATTTTATTACGTCTCTCTGTTCATATTATGTTTTATTTTAACTTTTGAAATAACAACTATTAATTTTTAGACGGTTTTATTGCAAAAAGTTATAATATTTTTTTAGTTCAGTTAATTACTGGAAACACTACAATTTTGATGTTTAATTAAATATAAATCAAATTTTTTATACTTTATCCCTTAAAACAATGTTTCAATATAATAATTATATAATAATTTTATTATAACAAGTAACTCAGCCCATTTTAGTTCACAACACGAACATACCTAATGTAATATTAGCAGTCGCTAGATCAAACACATCTATGGGTTGTATCTCCAAAAGCTTTTAATATAAATAACAATATCCCCCTAAGCTATACTCTTGTGACAAGTGCTTCGTTCTAAAGATTTTGTTCATCTCACTGACATGTCTGGCGGTGGAGCAGTGAAGCACTATACTACATAGGAACAACAACAAGCTCTCTCTGAAGTTGTTTTTGGCATAAAATCAATATTCTATTTACTAATATGTAAGATACATTGCTAATTAACATAGGTTAAATGAAGAAAATTTATTTAAATATAAAAATTATTGTTATTATCATCATTAGAGCCATTCACAATTCTGGCTGAATATAGGCCACCCCTAGGAATGTTACACTACACTAAGCTAATGACACACTAGGAAAGTCAAAAGACTGGATCCTGAGCTACCTGCATTCTTCGACTTTCTGCATCTCTTATTCATCAGGTCGTCGTTCCATTTAGTAGGGTACTGACGACCTAAAGAGTAAGGGATGTAGGAAGACCGTCCTACACTTCCCTTGAACCTACCATCAGTTGGCGGTTCTTAGAGCTATATTAATAGAGCTATATTAATAGATATAGCTATATTAATAGAATAGCGCCATGTTAATAGTTCTGGTTATACCAGTTGTGGATGTATCCGTTAGTATTATATGGCAGGCCCATTGCCACTTAAGCGTAAGGATTTATTAGTAATCCGTTGTCATTTCTAAGTCTATCACTCAGAGACCCCGAGCATAGCTCTATCTATGGTTCGCTGAGTGATCTTGAGCTCCATTTTAAGGCTGCTTGTGAAGGACAACGTCTCAGATCCATATGTATTCTGGCGATAAGTGCTGGTTGAATAACAGTGTTTACAAGTTTTGAGGTTAGTATACGTGACGAGATGACGTCATGAATAGTTATAGCCAGATTAATATTTTTCATAGATAGCTTTGTACAATAATGTGTTCACTTTTATTTAGAAGCGCAACTGGGATCCAAAACTATTACGGAAATATTTTTGGTTAATTTACATAATATTAAGGCCTAAAATATCATGTATTTCGTATTCTAAACGTTACCTTTACAGCCTATCAAAGTCAACTACTGAACATCTTCTTCCCAATATATTACCTCATAAATCCCCCAATACTATTTGCTATAGTTGACATGCTTAGCAGGCAAGTTGACAACCACAGTCTTTATTTTTTATTCGTTATTACCATATCCTGTTTTATTCCCGTCTGTCACCTCTTACGATACCCGCGGGATGACATAGGATAGTGCATATTCTTACGCGGCTACTACACGGTAATATAATTTCGAAGAACACTAATGGAGTAATCCTTTCAGTGAGGCTGCACAATTATCAATTACGTAGCAGCCCACAGATAAACTGTTGAGTTGAGTAGCCATTTGTATTATAAACCGTATTGTCTTGCAAAAGCAACATAATTGGTCAAATTTAACCGTCTGTATACTGTAATGTCTTCTTTTATTTCTCCGTTATTTAATACCTTTCTAATATTGCAGTAGCTTTTTTGATAATTTATTTCCCAAATTTCTTTGCTGTCTCAAAATAACTATCCGGCTTATTTTGACACTTTAATTATTTTCATCATGAGGAGTTAATATCTAGCTGTTTCTACATGTAGGAACTTCACCCGCACCTGGTGAACTTTGTTATTTATAGTTTGGTAGAAGCATTTTGTAGTTTGGTGATGGCGTAATCAATGTGATGTTGTCGGCTGTGTGCTTTTTATCATTAAAATAAACGTTACCAATTACGAATATTATTTTTCTTTTGTACCGTGAAGGCCTTAACATATATAAATTGGGCACTAACAAAATATCCGACCCGGAACAATAATTTGTAGGCCACACAAATACAAGCCCGCGGTTCCGCATCGCCACAGCCAAATGCTTATAAAAATGTGGAAACGCGTCTTTTGCCGTATTCTTGGAAAAGCGTATTGAAGATTCAATGAATTTAGGGGATGTTAAATTCTCTTTGTGCTTTTACAATGGCTTTTGTTAAGACTCAAGATTGAAGAGCGTAGCTCGAAATTAATGTAATGGATTTCACAAGTCCAAAAATCGCTCAATGTTCAGAAATTACTACAGTGTAAACATTTAATAACAGTCAACCAAATAAAAACATTTTGGGTACATTCAATAATAGTTCCCAAAATGTTTTTATGAATGGTCGTAGACAAAACATATAAGGTTTACCTAGATAAATTATTAGCGAACGTGTTCTTGCGAATTTTGCGATTTATCACAACCATGTTTCTCCAGCATCTCAAGTATGTAATGAAATATTAGATTGTTATTAACTATACATATTAAAATAAATCTGTAGAGAAGTTCTGTCTGTAATTCTAATATATTCATGCAAAAACAAGTCCAGGGGACTAAAGAAAGGGTTCTGCAGCCGAATTAGTGGCTTTTAGAAAATTTGTCTGTCTGTTTGTCTGTCTGTCTGTGTATTCTGGATTCACGCAAAAACTACTAGACCGATTTACATGAAATTTTGCATGTAGGTAGTTAGTAACCCGGGACAACTTATACGCTACTTTTTTTCGATTGCGGAACTTCAGAAAAAAAGGTTTAGTGTTTTCCTTCCTTTAGATGTAAATTTTTTATTAAAACTTAGTTATAGGCGGGATGACGAGTGTTTTTCAAATGAATACCATATTTATGAATAAAGTTTAAAATATAGTTATAACCTTGGTAAAATAATTTGAAACTACACCGATTTAGTTATCAAAACAGCGCCATCTATCATCAAATTGAAAAAGTATATTTTGCCTTCAGTTACCAAAAATTTAATAATATAAATAACTTACATTTACATGTTTAAATGATTAGAAATTTAAAATGATTTAAAAATTCTAACGTTTAGTTTGTTTTAGTATTTTTGTTATTTTTTTTAAAAGTGTAATAATTTCAATAGATAATAGTGACGTCTATCAAAAATATGAAAATTGATAATAAGGTTTTTATTTCAATTACTAATCTATATGTAAATTTAATGTTAATTTATGTTAATTTAATTGTACACAAAATTGTCTTGTTCACACTGCCTCATATACAGGGATTGCCACAGGAAAATAATTTAAGACATAATTTAAATATACAAATGCATAATTTAATATGTAATAATAATTTAAATTTGACATATAATTGTAATGATAACAATCATTTGTATTTATGGTTCACTATTTTGGTAATAATGGCTTACACATAAAATATAGATATATACAGTATATATGATATGTACTGATATGTACTGTTACACACTTTTTTGTAGAACTATTTAGGAGAAACAATTCCACGATACATTATAATATTTGTGTAACTCTTACAGTTATTGCATAGCCGCCAAACTAGCACGCGGGTAACACTTTTTTTGACTTACTTAACGCTTATCGTTATATTTTGACCAATTTATACAAAAAAAAGGTTACAGCATATATACGTCCCACTGCTGGGCACAGGCCTCCCCTCATATCTGAGAGGGTTTCAGAGCAAGGAAGCGTCCACCGCGCTGCCCCAATGCGTATTGTCGAACTTCACATGTCTTCGAAATATATTTTTTTCTTATTTCACATACATGCAGGTTTCTTCACGATGTTTTCCTTCACCGCCGAGCACGTGGTAATCCAGCATTTAAAATTGCAATTAACAATTTCATTAGTGCCGGTGGGGATCGAACCTGGTTTGCTCGCATACAATATATAGTCTATGTGTTGTTCTGATGTATGAGCTATATTATAGTAAAGTTTCATTAAAATACGTTCAGTAGTTTTTGCGTAGAAGAGTAACACACATACATACATCCATATATCCTTACAAACTTTCACGTTTATTATTAGTAGGGTTAGTAGGATATTTTAAAGACATCTTAAAAGTCCTAGTATCCATTATCGGTGTCAAAGAAGCAAAAAAAAATTTTACTAGCACAAAACATTAAATTATTCGGGATACTCCGCTAACAGTGTCTGCAAACATTTTCCCAGAGAGACCTTTGACTTCAAAGCAAGTTGCACTAGTAAGTAGGGATCGTGCTGTTAATTTATATTAAAGTGATCTCGAGGTTGTTTCAAAGTTACCTACTGTAAACTACATTGCTATAAATTATTTTCTTCTGCTATATAATGCACATCGAAACTGCTTCCAAACACTGAATGTCTTTCATAATACTTTTTTAGTAATCATGAAAACGAAAGACTACATGTACACTGAAGTAAAAGAGAAGCTCATTATTCTATACAAAAAGTCTATTTACGAAAAGTTTAGGAAAAACAATTGGTTGGAAGCTGTTTAAAAGTTTCTAATTTAAAATATAATTAATTACAAATCAGTGCCCTCTCATTTCCCAGTTCATTAATAAAGTTCATAACAATGAGTAAAAAATGATAAAGGTATTGTATGTAATAACACATTTTTGCCCAGTTAATCTATTAATAATTATAAGACTAAAATTAATTATCATGTAATGTAAATTAATATGCATTTAATAATTATTAAACCTTTATTAGTGTAAAGCTTATTTTAAAGTTATGGATTTTTTTTAAGTAGGTGTTTAATAAATAGATGTTTGTATTTTTAGTCGACTTTACTTTTTTTTTAAAATGACGGAGACGAATAAGGTTTTCTTAAATTTAGTTTACTTATGGGCAATCGAACACCTTTCATACCTTCGCATGTCGAAAAGATTCAAGACATATAACAAAAAATAATGTTTATATTACCTGTACCCTTCGTCTGAAATGAAACTGACAGAATCTCGAACAATTTAATATTTATAGCGTTGGAAAAATGTTATGTAATATATTTCAGACCGAGTTCAAAAAAAAAACGAGAAGACTCGACGTCTCGATATTCGACGCGTTTGTTTTTCTACCGACTTCAAAAAGGAGAAGGTACTCAATTCAACTGTATGTTTTGTTTCTTTTTTATGTGTGTTACCTCATAACTTTTTTCTGAGTGAACAGTTTTCCCATAATTTTTTTTATTTGAAAACACGTGCTTCACATGTGGTCCTATATAAGTTTGTTCAAGGTCTGACCAATAGTTTATGAGTCATTCTTAATAAATTAAATTGAAGTTGGTTGTACAAAATGTTTAATTTCAAATTATTTTAATGTGCGTTTACAAATTTCTCGGTAACTACTGAACCGATTGAAATGATTACCGTTACCGTTACAGCCTATTAAAGTCCACTGCTGAACATAGTCCTCCCGCATAGATTGCCTCATATGGGGGTATATTTGCCATGTTACCACGCTTGGCAAGCAGGTTATTTACAACCGCAGGTTTTTATTGTTTTCAGTTGTTATCAGGAAGATGCTGCTGTCCATCTCCTGTTTCATTTTTCCTCTGTCGCCTCTTACGCCACCCTCGAGATGATATGGGCTAGTGGATTTTCTTACACCGCCACTACACGGTTACACATGTAACAAAAAATAATATTTATATTACCTCTACCCTTCTTCTGCAATGAAACTGTCAAAATCTCGAACAATTTAATATCTAGAGCGCTGGAAGAATGTTATCTAATATATTTTACCAGAGTTCAAAAAACGAGAAGGCACTATAGCGAATATATTCGACGCGTATGTTTTTTTTATGTACGTTCACCGTTTTCTCGGTGACTGCTTGCCTGACACACTTTACGGATGGTAAAAACTGATTTAAGTTTCTTGTTCGGCAGCTTGTATTATGTTATTATGAAACCTCTCAAGATGTGGTTAATCTTGTCTACAGTGAAGCATTGTAGCCGGTTTTTTTCGGTCACTATGATGTGTAGGCGCGGGTGTGATGCTAGTTGTCGTGTAATACTTGCTCTACGGATGGAGCTCGGCAGCCAAGTGTTTTACCAGATATCAATTTTACAGATCCCTTATGCTCTTTTAAACAAAGATTTTCCCAGAATAATTGGAAAGTGGTGAATCTTATCGTTTAAATTTCGGTTTGTAGCGTTTACCCGCCGCTCCGTTAGTGTTTAATAATTAAAAGCCAACTTCTTTAAATTAAAATACCAAATTGTTTAAACTAAAATTTGTGGAACGCGCAGCTGAAATACACAGTTAGACTACATAGACTGATTGGTTTGTATTGGTGCAGATTTTGGGCCTTAGAAACGCGTAAGCAAGCTACTTAGAGCTGACCTTGAAGAAAAAAATTGTCGTACCCGAATGTAATCCCGCTACTTTCTAAGACTTGACACTGGGATTTGTTAATTTTATTTGAAATGCTACTTTAAATACAGTTATTGTGAATAATCTATGATAGATAAAATATTTTTCTGAATATATTGGTAACTCTATTCTTGGGTACATTTTATAATTCTTACTATTATAGTTAATGCAGCGTACGCCGAGAAATAAAATGTTATTGACGATTTATTAGTAAAATGGATAAAATAATGCTATTTGGAATAGATAAGAAATATAGCTTGTATGTTTTGGTTTGTTATATTTATAATACGCCAAGTTTCATTAAAATCCGTTTAGTAGTTTTTGCGTGATTGAGTAACAAACATAAAAGCATCTATGATGTTAGTAAGGATAAGGATAGAACAGAACAATTAGCAAATTGGATTTGTAGTACAGGATCAGGCAAGGATAGAATTGTTGGCTTTATTGCTATAGGGAACTAATAGTAGCAGGATTTCGAGTAATAAAAACATACAAAAAGATAAAGAATAATTTTCCTGTAGCTTTGAGAAAACAATATTTAGCAGTCTTTAAAAAAGAAGGCGGCTTACAGTATGATTTCCATTGATTTTTTTTAAATTAAATAGATAATACCTCGAGGATAACCGCATATAAATTTGGAGAAAAAATTACACCTCTAAGGATGGCAAAATAGGGGATTAATATTATAATGTAACTTGTTAGGCGACATTGAGATTTGATAGTATTTATTCCACTCAACAGGATAAAAAACTAAATTTTAATAAAAGTTAAAGGAGACATTATTATACACCTTTCACGACATACTAATAACACTTCATCAGTCTTAGCATCGACTTCATAATGTGAAGTTATTTTTTCTTCTTAGTTCAGAGAAGTCCGCTTTTACTATATTTGAAAAGTTAATTTTAAGTTGAGTTAAAGACGTTTAGAATGCAGTTATTTTGTCTGACAGGACTCCGCAACGTCATGAATTAAATATAAGTTTTTATAATAAAAAATTTAAAATAAAATGAGATAAAACCTGTTAAAATATTTTTTATAGGATAGGGTGACAAACGAGCACACTGTCCACCTGATGGTAAGTGGTTGCTGTGACCCATAGACATCTACATTTATCCTCAATAAAGAATCAAAATGCAAATGCGTCGTCACCCGTGAGGACTAAGATGGTATTCCTCTTTTCCAGTAAAATGGGTCTCCGGTTCTCTGCACTCACCATACGAAACACAGCAGTATCAAGCTGCCATTTTACGCTGGTATTCTGTGAGAGCGTGGTCCTTCCCCGGTCTAGCCGACCCATTCGTGCTACAACTATACAACTAATATAGCTGCAGCATAGCTCGACTACGTATAAAAGTTTAATTCACTATGTAGTTTAAATTTTTTATGTATATAATTGAATTACGCATGTAAAATAATTTCAATCGACCCTCCCATGAATATAAAAAAATACAATTTTTGTCTTTTTGGCCTTGTGATGGCGGCGTAATAGTTATCATCCCATGGGATTCCACCGATACCATGGGAGGTGGGGATTAGAGGCGACAGTGGGAAATGAAACAGGAGATGCGCAACAGCATTTACCTGATAACAATTCAAAATAATAAAAAACTGCGGTTGCCAGTCCATTCCATTGCCTCACAAGTTAGATTATTTGTTATGGCAAATAATCTAACTTGTGAGGCAATCTACGGAGGCCATGTTCAACAGTAGACTTGTGACTGTAATGAATGAAGGACTGAACACAAGGATAGTGTAATAGAAGAGAACGGGAAGCACCTTTTTTGATCTAATAGAAGAAAAATAGAAAAGATGCCTATTTAAATGCCTGACCACTACTCCAGAAGTACTGATGTTTTTTTTTTATGGAATTAGGGTGACAAACGAGCACACAGTGCACCTGATGGTAAGACCATAGACATCTGCATCTATCTTCGTTTGCGAATTAAAATGTAGATGTGTTATCAGCCGTGAGGACTAAGATAGAATGCCTCTTTTACAGTAAAAAAGGTTACGGTTCTGTACACTCAACATACGAAACACAGCAGCATTAAGTTGCTATTTTTCGCTGGTATTCTCTGAGAGCGTGGTCCTTCCCCGATCGAGCCGACCCATTCGTGCTACAACTCTACTATTAATATAGCTGCAGCATGGCTCTACCACGCAAAAATGATGTCTGGCAAATGCGTTCATATTGTTGCAGTATTATATTGTCTTCTGTGTTGTTCGCTTCACAATGTTAGTTTCGTGTTAACAAACCTTATTTTACAGAGATACTATCTTACGTAAGACAGGTGTCGTTAATTTCGACTGACAAGATTCATCATAGCGAATTTACCGGAGCGTGAGAACAAATGACGTGTCTAATTCTGTTTCATCCGTCGTCTTCAGTTAACGAAATAGTTTATAGTTTATATGTATGTAGCTTAGACACTTTGAAGTGACATAATATGTATCATCTTATGCAGTCGTTATTAAAAGCAAAAATATTGTGGTGTGGACTTTTTTAATGAAAGAGGATGACAGACGAGCAAACAGTCCGAATGATAGTAAGTGGATGCTTTACCCACAGGAATACATCTATCCTCAATTAAGTTTTAAAATGTTTACGTGTTGTTACTCCTAAGGGCTAAAATAGATTGCCTCGTTACCAATTAAAAGAGTTCTCCGGTTCTCTACACTCACTCAGTACACGTATTCTATGAGAGCGTGGTCTTACCCTGTTGCTATGTATAGCATAGCTGCAGCGTCTCTTTGCAATCAAAAAAGAAATAAGTTTCTTGATAAGATAAGTGTTTTCTGGAATATCATGGCCTTGATAAAAAATATATTTAATATCTTTTAAATGAAACTAATTTTACGGATTTTATCGCGTATATTAACTTATTTTACATTCCCGACGTTTCAAGCACTTTACAGCACCCATGGTCACGGGGGGGACTGAGGTGTATGACGTCCCAATGTCATAGTTAACCACGGCTTCCTCCAGATTAAAAATTATTAATTTTTGTTCCGATCTACGCAGTATGAACTTACAGTATCATGAAGTCTTGCAGTTGTATGCTTGGGTTGGGATTTAATTTTATTAATTATGGGATCCCAAGCAGATGGTAGCACCCAGCCATCTTCTCTATTGAAATTAGGATGTTTTTTGATTTCAATAGCCTCGCGAATCATCCTTGGAAGGAATCGGTATTCTTTAGCGAGGATTTGTGGTCTATCAAATCTAATGTAGTGACGGGGGCGATCCTGTACATGTTCACAGACTGCAGACTTCCCGGAGCGTCTATTCTTCACATCAGCTATGTGTTCTTTCTTCATCTGCTTGGGATCCCATAATTAATAAAATTAAATCCCAACCCAAGCATACAACTGCAAGACTTCATGATACTGTAAGTTCATACTGCGTAGATCGGAACAAAAATTAATAATTTTTAATCTGGAGGTAGCCGTGGTTAACTATGACATTGGGACGTCATACACCTCAGTCCCCCCCGTGACCATGGGTGCTGTAAAGTGCTTGAAACGTCGGGAATGTAAAATAAGTTAATATACGCGATAAAATCCGTAAAATTAGTTTCATTTAAATGTGTAGTGTTCGCGTAAATATAAGAAATCAATATTTAATATCTGTTACCTAAAGCTAGGAAAACAACGCGCCTATTTTATTGAAAAATGTTTTCAATAAAATGGTAGCCTTCATTATTTAACTATTCATTGTTGTTCACAAGGATTAGACTTGCAAACCATATAAGACATTTATAAATAGTCATAAAAATGATATCTAACACATCGCCGTTAAGTGACCGCGTAAGAAAATTCACTAACCCATATCACCCACAGAAGGGCAGATTTGATTGATAATAACTCAATATTATGTTAGTGACTCTACACACTTGCAAAATGAGAGAAATTTTCCAAAACTCGGTATTTACCTTGTACTAAATGACGATTTTTGGAAAATTTATATTGTTAGTAGTTATATTGCATACTTTGTGAAACTTATCAAGTGGTAGATTTAAAACGTTGGTTGTTATGTATATCAAGACTGGTTGAGGAGCACTACTTGTAATGTTGTTCCCTATTAGCGGTCCGTGTAAGACGTCAGTCTTCAGTGTTGTACGTAGGTAGAAAATAAATGTTCTTAAATATTTTTTTGAAGATTACCGATTTGCTGCTATATCGATTTTAAAGCAAACATTCTGTGTAACTTTTTCTCCTTCGAAAGACTAGTAGTGAAAATGCGCCTCTCCCGATTTATTGAGACATGCTTTAGTAATGCTAGACCCCTCGCACCTTTGACGCTGGTGTTCGTTGGTGCTCTGGGTGTTTTACGTGTGAAGGAAACGAGATGGTATACCGCCATCTACAGAAATTTGATTTTGCCACACGGCAGAGTTTTTAAGACGAACGATTATTATAGATGTATTTATGTGTGCAATAAATTAAGATGTACTAATAGCTTTGAAAAGTAGTATTAAAGTTGGTAAAAATTACTTTGCTAACATCCGCTCGATAAAATAAAATGATGTGTCTTATCTAGTTTGATGCCCACCTCCCGCCCTCCCTTAATTGCGATAAAACTTGCGACCAATCATGTAATAAAGGGCTGCGACTGTGTGTGCTGGAACAGATAGAGATATTAAAAAATAACAATAATAACGTTGCACTGCTGAATGAACAAACAGATGTTTCTAACTCACCTCTCTTAAATATTTTTACGCCTGTGCTCTAATAATAGACAGCCTCGCATGTCAGTCGTTTGTCAACCTCACGGTGATAGGCGATTGCTTGCGTGGTTGGAGGGTAGGCGGGCGTTACGCGGCGGTTTGTTTTTAATTTTACAAACGGTTTTGGCTCGCTGCTCACTTAGCGGTCAGCCATTGCAGAGTCTACATCACCTGAAGATGCCTCGTGTAGAGACGAAACACGTGTCGTATTGTCGAAAGTGGTGTGTCTTTCCTAGTGTAGTGGTGTTGGGAGTAGTGGTGCTGGGATTAGTGGTGATGGGCATAGTACACGCAATAGAAGGAGGGCGAGAAATGCTTTAAACTAGGTAAGACACATCATTTTATTTCATCGAGTGGATGTACTCAAAGTAATTTTTACCAACTTTAATACAATTGATTTGCGCAAAGCAACGCCCGATTCTATTTATTAAAGTAGTAATTTTTTATAATATTGTATTTCTATGTAAGTATTTAAAAAAATCAGTAAGTGTACATAAGTACGTGAGTTACAAGTAATACTTCCGTGATTAATAGCTTAATTTTAATTCAGTTAAAATCCTTGTCACTCCTTAAAGAGCAGCGTTATGTCAAATACATGATTATGATTTTCTGGCTAAACCGATGATATCTAGCTGCAGCAGTATATTATGCACATTTATTTTTTAAGACCGATTGCTATATCTAAATTACCTTTTTATCTAAAACTACAACAATTATTGTTATTTTTACAATAACAATAATTGTAAAAAGTGATAGGTGAAGTTTGGTCAACTACTTTTTCGAATTATTTCATCATTTGTGCCCACGCACCTTCCGTTGTATACGAAAACTTTGCTTTTAACCTAGTTTGATATTAAAGAAGTGTACTTACAAAATTATAAAATTCGGATTAATTAGGATCAAACTAATTAAGATTTTTGATAATTCGAATTTATTACGATTTTTAATTCAAATATTAAAACAAGGAAGAACGTTAAGAGAAGAGGTAAATTTAGAAAATAACGCGCCATATTTTTATTTATTATTGAATGCATAACTGCATGTGTTTGAACACAAGTTCATGTCACATGTTATACTTCAGGAGTAGTAATACTTGTAAGTCATAACACTGGCTGACAAGCAGAATATAATGTTGGACAAGACAAGTGTAGCTAATATCTGTTGCTTTTTATTTACTAATCGTTGCAAAAGCCGATTAACGTAAATAATGTTTGTTTCCTCCTTTATAACTACTGTTCACTGTTAAACTTACAAAATCCACTGATAGGCATATGAGGCTCTCCTGCGAGAATTTGCAATAATAATCTAGAAAGTCAATAATTGCAAGTTAATGGCAGTCTCATAAGAAAATGTTTAATATTAAAGAAAGTCTCACGCTTACGCTGCTGTGTACGCGTTCGGTCTGAAGGGGATAGAGAGCCAACTCGGAGGTGACAACGCATCTTTGTTTAAATTTGTGAGCAGGTATCCAAAAACTAGAGCAGCCACTTATCATCAGGTGGACGGTAAGTTCGTTAGTTACTTTAGTTTAAAAAAAATCTTGTAGCGGGCGTAGTTTATGTATAAAACACAGAGGGATTTACTAACTTTTCGTAAACCCCCAGTATCGGAAGTTAGATTTATAGGGCAAAATTGTAAACATGCTAAAGGATTGAGACTATGTTTTTGATTAGGAAACATTACATGTAAGTACTCAGGGATAAGCCATCGTCAAACTTGACATTTTGATAATGTGTGTGTATGTGTTAACCAGTCTTTCTCTTCAAATAATTTTATATATATGTAACTAGCTGTTCCCCGCGACTTCACCCGCGTGGAGCTATTTTTCGCGGAACCCTAAAATAAAAACAGCCCAAGTTACTCCTTATAACATCAGCTATCTGCCAGTGTGTATAAATATTGACAAATATTGACATTACTATTTATACGATACTAACGTCACTTAATTGTTTTGCCTTCCCGGAACCGCTCCACTAAGACTTAAACTTTATGGAATGTTATTAAAGTTCAAATTGACATTTAAGTATTATTACGAATCTTTTGTATGGGAATATAGAAAAGTGTTGTTTTTAGACTTTATCACGCATTTTTTTAAATTTTTCTCTCCGTAAGAACCAGCTTCTTACTTCATGGAATATTATAAAAAAAAGAATTAGAGAAATCGGTTCAGCTGCTCTTGAGATTAGCGCTTAGCAACACATTCAGCGATTCATTTTTATATTATAGATGAAATGAATGACATTTCATTAATTTGAATTCGCTGCGTTTCGCGTATCTATGTTGTCTGTGGAAGATGGTAGAGGGCGCATCGAAGTGACGTGTGAACTATGATTCAATGATGGATGACGTTTAGATTACTTTGTGCATTTTATTGTTATGAAAACTTGTAGAGATAAACTGAAGGATACGATTGAGGAAGCGATATTAGTAAATTTTAAATGACGTTTCTTTGTATTTTCAAGTGAGATAGAAGTGTAATTGTCATAACTTGATAATTGTTGTAATATTGCAAAGGCGTGTTAAATAAAACAAAACTTTGTATTCTCAGAGAAACAATTTGTGGTTTATTTTGAAGATCCACAATAACATACCTTATATATATGAATATATATATATATATATATATATATATATATATATATATATATATATATATATATATATATATATATATATATATATATATATATATATATATGGGTGTGTAATTCATTTTTAAATAAAACATATTTAAGTGATAAACGATTGCGTTTTTGTAATTTTCAATTCTTATAATTTTGTTTTAAGCTCTGATACTCTAATTATTTTAAAAACGCTTATGAAAATAATAAATTTATTAATTTATAATACCTTATATCAGAAAAATGATTATTGTGGGTACAACTTTTTTTTGAAAACCTCTTTATTGACAGTGGAAACGGATTCATATAATAACTCCTTCATAGCACGCAATATTTGTATTATCCGAAACCAAAATCGTAACTACGTCAACATTATAAACGAAGCATTAGTACTCTAATGATTATGTTGCATGACATCAACTTCAGCTCTTCGTGGCGTATGATTGCACACTATTTGCAGTAGTTAAATATTTGTGATAACTACGTGAATAGAATCCTATAATTATGTGTTCCCCTCTAATGCAAATGAAACTGTGAAATGAATGAATGAAATCCGAAATGAAGTCATGTTTGAGTAGGTGACAGTCTCCGAGAGGGGCAATGCCAATGTTGTGAGATTCAATGCCTCCAATACAAAAGTATGTCTCTGCACCGTGAAAACGAGCTAGATCACCTTGTCTCCTTCTTTCCGTAAAGTATCAATGGAATTTAATAAAATTTATTTATTTAATTTTATTCAATTGACTGCCTGCAGGTGCTGAGAGATAACGTTTCCTTGAACATGACTTTGGGCGTACACTTAGTAAGATTTTTGAAACAATTGTTCTTGATCAAATGTTAAATTTTTTTAATTTAAATAATTTACTTCATAAAAATCAATTTGGTTTCACAAGGGGTCGCTCGACAACTGATGCCGGTGTTGAGGTGATATATTTATCTTTAATGCATGGGAGAATTCACAGGATGCTTTAAATTAAATATACCCATTTTGTGACCTATCCAAGGCCTTCGATTGTGTTCACCATGAAACATTAATCAGGAAACATTAATCCTGTAAAACTGCACTATGCAGTAAGCAGGGGTGATATCAAGCCTGGGCTGCGGCTTCGGTGACTCGGGATGTAAACACCAGCACACTTAAAAAGAAGTACTTCGCCTCCAGGTCTTTCAAAAGAGTTATTGCCAAGGCAAAGTCAGAGCACATAGGCAGAATTGGCGAGAAACTAGTTCGCCTTCCTTCGGGAACCCCTGCATTCTGGTCTCTCGCCAAGGCTGTACAAGGGAATTTCTGTAAGCCATCACTACCATCTTTGCACAGGGAGCACGACTCACTGGCCCACGACGCAAAAGAGAAAGCCGACCTTTTAGGTTCCCTTTTTGCGTCCAACTCGACTGTTGATGACGGGGGAACACACCGCCGACCATCCCGCGGTGTGATGTGCGGTTCTCACAGCGCTCGGTTCGCAGAGCACTTCTTTCCCTTGACATCCACAAGTCGAGTGGGCCTGACGGAATCCCCCCAATTGTGCTGAGGACATGTGCTCCGGAGTTTGCACCGATTCTAACGCGTCTTTTCTGGTACTCCTACTCCCTAGGCGTAGTCCCGAAATCATGGAAGACAGCTTTTGTCCACCCGATCCCTAAAAAAGGCGACCGCTCAGACCCGTCCAACTACAGGCCTATCGCCATCACCCCCTTGTTCTCCAAAATAATGGAATCCGTTATACTCGTAAACTGCCACCTCATGCGGTACCTTGAGGATCACCAGCTGATTAGTGACTACCAGTAAGGTTTTCGTCGGGGTCGATCAGCTGGTGATCTTCTGGTCTCCTTAACTCATAGATGGGCGGAGGCAGTAGAGTCCAAGCGGGAGGCATTGACCGTTTATTTGGACATTGCGAAGGCCTTCGATCGGGTATGGCACAAAGCGCTTCTTTCGAAGCTCCCTTCCTATGGGCTTCCCGAGAAATTATGCAATTGGATCACCAGCTTTCTTGCAGATCAGAGCATCAAGGTCGTTGTAGACGGTGCATGCTCCGACTACAAGCCTATTAACGCTGGTGTTCACCAACGCTGTTTCTTCTGCATAGCAATGATATGTTGCAAGCCGGTAGCATTCATTGCTATGCGGATGACAGCACTGGTGATGCAACAAAGTCTCGGATTGGGGGCGACTAAATCTAGTCCAGTTTAATCCTCAGAAGACACAAGTTTGCGCGTTCACCGCTAAAAAGAACCCCTTTGTCGTAGCTCCTCAGTTTCAAGGTACTCCCATTGTTGCCTCAGCCAGTATCGGAATCCTCGGCGTCGACATATCGAGTGACGTGCAGTTTCGTGGTCACTTGGAAGAGAAGGCCAAATTGGCCTCTAAAAAGCTTGGCGTGCTCAGCAGAGTGGGACAGTATTTCATGCCGGCTCAACGCCTGCAACTTTACAAGGCGCAGGTTCGGCCTCACATGGAATACTGTTCCCATCTCTGGGCTGGGGCTCCCCAGTGCCAGCTCCTTCCACTTGACCGTATCCAGCGCAGAGCGGCTCGAATCGTCGACGACCGAGTCCTTTCCGATCGGCTCGACTCATTGGCGCTGCGAAGAGATGTTGCATCTCTTTGCATTTTCTTTCGCATTTACCACGGGGAGTGCTCTGAGGAATTGTTCGGATTAATCCCACCTGCCAAATTTCACGAACGCACATCGCGGCAGAACTCCCGATACCATCCAAACCATTTGGATGATTGGCGGTCCACCACTGTGCGATTTAGAAGATGTTTTCTTCCTCACACAACTTCCTTGTGGAATCGTTTACCACCAGCGATTTTTCTGGACCGATACGACTTAGGGACCTTCAAGAAAAGAGCCTACTCCTTTTTAAAAGGCCGGCAACGCTTCTGCAATTCCCCTGATGTTGCGGTTGTTCATGGGCGGCGGTAGTCACTTACCATCAGGTGAGCCGCATGCTCGTTTACCCCTCTTCTATAAAAAAAGGAAACTTCAACACTACGGTGTAAGAAGTGATGCTCTTAAATTAATTATTTCATATTTAAGTAAGAGAACGCAAAAAGTTGTCATTAGCAATATGAGCTCTTCCGGATCGATGGTACAAATGGGCGTGCCTCAAGGCTCAATTCTCGGCCCCTTTCTGTTTCTTGTATACATTAATGACTTACCTTACATAGTAGGGGATAACCATGATATAGTATTATTTGCAGATGACACTTCTTTAATTTTCAAATTAAGTCGACAGTTACTAAAATATGATGAAGTAAATAATGCTATATGTAAATTAGTAAATTGATTCAATGTTAATAATTTGCATTTAAATGGCACTAAAACGAAATGTATGAAATTCATGACTCCAAATTTCAAACAATTAAATACTAATGTAATTTTAAATGGGGAGAAACTGAGTCTTGTAGATACCACAATTTTTCTTGGAATCACACTAGACACGAAGCTTCAATGGAGCCCCTATATATCAAAACTAGCAAGCAGACTTAGTTCTGCAGCATATGATTTAAAAAAGTTTAAAAGTCTAACCAGTGTTGAAACAGCTAGACTAGTTTACTTTAGCTATTTCCATAGCATAATGTCGTATGTTATTTTGCTATGAGGACACGCAGCTGACACTGAAATTATATTTGTTTTACAGAAGAGGGCCATAAGAGCAATTTATGATTTAAAGCCTAAAGAGTCGCTGCGACAAAAATTTAAGAAAATTAATATATTAACTTTGGCCTCTCAATACATTTATGAAAATGTAATGTACGTACACAAAAATAAAAGTAGTTTTATAAAAATAAGTGATATTCTTTCTGTAAATACTAGGAACAGACACAAGCTGGGGCAATGTATACGCTTTTACAACAAAATTCCAGAAAATATACAAAGTTTGACCTGCTCAAAATTCAAAAACTTTATTAAACTAAGTTTGTATAAAAAAGGTTATTATAATATTAAGGAATGTATGGATGATAATAACCCCTGGAAATGAGGTGATCGCTACCAAGCTATTTTCTAATTTGTTGTGTTGTTAATTTGTGTAACATCATGATTGTAAGCTGTTATTTAAAAAAAAAGTCCCGCTGGGTTTCTTGCTGGTTCTTCCCAGGACAGAGATTTTTTCCGAACCAGTGGTAATCAAACTAAAGAGTGACTTTAAATAAGTATTATTTATAATCTATATTGAATAAAAAAGTTTCTGTTTCTGTTTCTTGCGTTTCATTGAGACCGGCGGCAAAGCAGCTAAAAGAAAGTTACGAGTAGGTGCACTCGCGAAGACCCGACTATGCTTCACGCCTGAACAGTTGCTTACAATATAATATACTAGCTTGCCAGGCAGACGTTGTTCTGCCCTTTTCGACGACCCTTCATATAAAAAATCCTTAAATTCGTAATAAAAAAATATTTAGTGTCACTTATCAGGATAAAAACTATCCTATCTCTCAAGTTGGACCAAACTGCACAGAGTGTGCAAAATTTCATTGAAATTAGTTCAGTAGTTTAGGAGTTCATCGCGGACAAACAACGTGACACGTAATTTTTATATATAAAGATAAAGAGCAAGTCCGTTTGTGCCTGAAGTATTGCTGCCATATATGGGCTGGTGGTACTCAATGGACCCATATGTTTAGTACAAATCTTATCAGTTTCGATCACAGGCGCAAATTAGCCTGCCTTTTTTGTTTGAATAGGCTTTTGTCAAACTACATCAGTGTGCTTTACCATCTTTGGTTGCATCACTACTTACCATCAGGCGGAATAGTAGTCCAGGACTAGCTTATAAAAATTAAAAAAAAGAATTGCAATTTTAAATGCGGATTTGCCACGAGCGTTGGTGGATAGGTGAAGAAAAACGTCGTGAGGAAAAATGCATATCTGGATTAAATTTATTCCAAGGCATGTGACATCTGCCATCATGCACTGGAGCAACGCGGGGGTCTAATCGTCATAACATTCTTAGTAATGTGAGTAGGTCTATATCCAATAGAGGGATAGCCAAAAAAATTAAAGTTACATACTATCATGGGCTTGCGGCCTCTCTCAAGGCGCGCCACTTAGCCCGGTTTTTGGCTTACGTCACATTTAATTTCTTAAAAACAATTCTTACTCCTTACTGAATTGTTTCAAATTTAGAAGAGTTCGGTTTTAATATTCTGAACTTGGATATTTTTTTACTGTCTACATTTTATTTAAGATTTACGAATACTCACTAGGGAAATATTGCTCGAGTGGGGGCATACGAATTTCAAAGAAAATTCGTAACAGAATTTGTTAACAAATCAATGCTATTTGCCGGATATGTAGTAATAATTGTGTTTGTGCTTATTATTATATTTGTTTTGTAATAACCAATCTTCTACATGTACAAATCAATTTACAGATTTCATTATAAATGTAATTAGAGTTCAAAGCACATCTTTGGTCCAACATGGGAAATTAACAGAACCTTTATAAAGAAAATCTGTTAAATGCTATAGATACTTGGTGTTGCATGTTACATAAGCAATTGAAGGTAACAATTTACCACGACATAATTTGAAAAAAAGAATTATGTAATGTTAATTTTATAGTTTCCTTTTAATCTTTAATTAAATTTAACCAAATTTTTATTCTCTCAAAAGTAACATCTGTATAAGAATGCCGGTGCTATGTTCACCAATCCGCCTGTCCAACATGATGACTAAAAGCTATTCTTTCGGGCAATGCTAACCAGTTGGTGCTTTCTAGGTCTATATCCAGCAGTATATTATCCAGCGGCATGGTGTTATTAGACGTGATAATCATACTTTAGGAGCGTTTTTGAATAAGAACGAAATAAAACCAAGATAATAAAGCACTCAACTTTTTGAAATGTCTCGCATGACTGTGTCATTTTGTTTACAAGTTTATTATAAGTGTTGCGTGCAACATATATTTAGCTCCACATGGTATTCGTTAACACAACATAACAGAACGTTGTGAAACACGAGGAACTCATTAGATACTTTGAGATACTATTCTTTTATATTATAATATATTTTTCTTTGTAGCTACTGCTATGGTGGTATCACCCAATCCAGGGTGGTTGGCCACCTTATTCATATGAGACGTATTATAAATATCTTTATATTTTTATGAATAAAACCTTGGCTTTAATAAAATGTATTTAACTAATTATCAACCCAGAATAAATTACAATGCATTTTGCAAAATCAATACGTCAATATTTTTTTATAATAAATATTTTAATTTCTTGGTGTTTAAAATAAATTGGATTAAATTTTCATCATGAAAAACAAACTTTCATTATATTTCAGTCACTTATAAAAGGTGATATTATTAATTAACTGAAGGACTACTGGCGTGCTCGAAAAGATAACTTGAGAAGCGTAGTAAAATTAGGAAATTATAAAATTTGTAAATTGGTTTAGGAAAGTCATTATATTTATACTAATCATCAAATACGAGTATTAATCGTTGTTCATAAATGAGATTAATTTCTTATTTATTATAAAATTGTTAGTTTCATTATTACAAGGCTATTACGTATTTTGTTTGTATAAAATTGAAGAAAAATCTCTTTGGTCGTACTGTTGGTAGCTGGCTGGTTTTAATATCAATACATAGAGGACATCAAAAAAAAAAGAAAACAAAAAGTAAAAAACACTCTCCCGCCATTTTTCGATTGTTTTTCTGTCTGCCAAAATGAGTGAATCCAACGAAGAAATTCGATACATTTTGAACTTTTGTAACAACGAAAAAGGGAAAATGCCACTCAAGCCGCAAAAAAAATTTGTGACGTTTATGGACCTAACGCAGTGTCAGTAAGAGTAGCACAAAGTTGGTTGTTGCGTTGCAAGCGTTTTGAGTCCGGGAATTTTGATGTCAAAGATGCAGCTCGCTCTGGTCGCCCTCGTACGGATAAAGTCAATGCCATTTTTGAAAAAGTTGAGTAAGACTGGCATATTAGTAGTTCCGACATAGCCGAGGAATTTAGAATTAACCACAAAACAGTTTTGACCCATTTGAAAAAATCTGGCTATACAAAAAAGCTCGATATTTGGATTCTTTTTGTAATGCTTTGTAATATGGTAAATAAATTTAAAAAAAACATGAGCTCACTGAATGAAACATAATGTATCGTGTGAAATCGTGTACTCATTTGCGATTCTCTATAGAAACGTTATGAAACTGAACCATTTTTGAAAAGATTGATCCCTGGTGATGGAAAACGGATCACCTACGACAAGAACGTGCGAAAAGCGGTGGTCTTTTATCATTATATCGCCAGACCATACACATATTTGGCCACTCAGCAAAACTTGAGAGAGCTTGATTGGGAAGTGTTAATGCATCCACCATATAGTACTGACCTTGCACCCTCAGAATTTCACCTGTTTCGGTCTCTTCAGAATTCTTTGCGTAGTGTTAGGTTTACATCAAGAGAGGACTGTCAAAACGAACATTTTTTGATAAAAAAATCCCAAGATTTCTATTAACGGAATTATGTTACTACATACAAAATGGTAACAAGTCATCGAACAAAATGGCACATATATATTATAATTAAATGTAATTAACCTTTGAATCACAATGTCTTGAATTTTTATTTAAAATATGAACTTATGTATTTAATGGATGTATTAATTAAAAATAAATTAATATTGAAAACTTACTTTTCAAATTAGTATATATTGTCAAAACTAAAGACAAAAATAAAAGGAAAGATCAGCTACTAAGAGTTACGACTTTATACAAAGTCAGTCTGCACCGGTCTGCAGTGGAGTGCAACGCTACTAATTGCTCGGCAAGGGATTGCGACAGATACTTGATTAATATTGCCGGTGAAAGTTTACTACACAAAAAAAAACTTTACAGTGTATTTGACTTAGATTTTCTCAGAGATTAATTTGTGATAAATAAAAAAATATATAGTAGCAACAACTTTATTAGTTGTATGTCCATTAAATTAAATTTCCATGTAAGTGTTTGTCTCGTCTCAAATTTGATATATTCTCTTAAAACATATAATCAATCACATTTTGCAACGAAATATCACTTCCGAAGACTGTAATATCTAATATGTAGTATATAAGATGTAATAAAAAGTAAATAAAAACAGCGTTCATTTACCTACTACTAAACTAGCTTTTACCTGGGATTTCGTCCGCATAGAACTTAAACAATAAAAACAACTGAAGGTCTATATTAATGGTCCTTTGGCAAGAATCCTCCTACAATCCTTTGCCGATATAGTTCAATTGACGGAAAACCAATATAAGCTCAGTTTTTGTTTGCTATTATCTCGAAAACTATGTGTAATATGGGAAAATGTTAAAAATTTAATAGTAAATTGATTAAAAGTAGATATGGCATCATTTCTTTAATAGAAAGAAGATAAGGTGGTAGGATCTTTTTTGTGTAAAATTTCAAACCAAAAAAAAAGATAGAAAATAAATTGAAAGCATGTTCTTTGTGTACAATTGCAAACCAATTGTATTTCGCGCGTTGAAGTTTTTTTTTTTACATCTCGTATAATATGTATAGTTATAGTTAATGAAATGAAAATGTTTTAATAAATCATCAAAAATTATTTATTTTACAAAAATTCAAAAACAGACAAACATTATCATCTTCATTATTACAGCCTCCAACATAGACTGTCTAATATATTCTCTGTACTATAGTTGCTACTCTTTGCAAGTGGGTTGGTAACAGCAGTTTTTATTATTTCGAGTTGTTATTGTTTTTTATAGGATAGGGTGACAAACGAGCACACAGTCCACCTGATGGTAAGTGGTTGCTGTGGCCCATAGACATCTACATTTATCTTCGTTTGCGAATCAAAATGCAGATGCGTTGTCACCCGTGAGGACTAAGATTGAATGCCTCTTTTCCAGTAAAAAGGGTCTCCGGTTCTCGATACGAGACACAGCAGTGTTAATCTGCTATTTGACGCTGGTATTCTGTGAGAGCGTGGTCCTTCCCCGGTCGAGCCGACCCATTCGTGCTACAACTATACTACTAATACAGCTGCAGCATGGCTCTACCACGTTTAAAAAAATGCTGCTGCCAATCTCCAATTACATTTCCATCTGTCGCCTCTAACAGCACTTAAGTTGGTGAATTCTTTTACGCTGGCACTGCTAGGCGACATATAGAAAAACAAACAATCCAAATTTTAAAAAAAAATGTTATCCATTTATTTATAGAAACCCCAGGAGTTAAAAAGAAGGCAGTTTTTTCGATATTACAGTCATCAATTTTATTTATATTTATTTCGAATTTATTGATATAGAGATGAATTTTGAATACCAGCGTAAAATAGCAGCTTAACACTGCTGTGTTTCGTATGGTGAGTGTAGAGAATCGGAGACCCTTTTTACTGGAAAAGAGGCATTCCATCTTAGTGACAACGCATCTGCATTTTGATTCGCAAACGAGGATAAATGTAGATGTCTATGGGCCACAGCAACCACTTACCATCAGGTTGACTAACCTGTTAAAAAAATGAAACTGCCCGGAAACGTTTTTTGATGTTGTAGAGGAAGTTTTAGCAAGAACAAAAAACGACATCAAAAAACGCCACTCCTGAGTTTGGAGCCGCGTATGATTAAGTTATATATGAATACTTGGAGAAAGGCTATCTGTTACCCGCGCCGCTCATTGATAAAGACAATTACAATTCCGTGTACAGATTCATAAATATATTGCCTCGCCACGGTTCAATAGCAATTACCACATCTGATATGAGCTTCACCGAACGCATAAATAGGCGATATTCAAAAGTGACATTTTACATCCGACACTCGACAACTAGGATCCGGTAGAAATCCCGTGCTAATGAAGCTTAAATCATTTTTATGTGACGATCTTATCCACGTTATTGGCCGTATACTAACTCCGTTGAAAGTTTAGAATGCAAATTACCGATTATTTTACCGCGTCACTACGCTCTTGAAGAATCGTTGATCGATTACTATCATAAAAAAATATTTACACGCCGGCTCAGACCTAGTCATGTCTTTGTTAAGGTAACTATTTTGGATCTTGTCTACTAGAAGAATAATTCGGTCTAGAATTAATAAGTGTAACACTTGATTTAAATTAAATCTGTGCCCGCAATTTCCTTTAATGGCTGCACTACGGAGACATAGAGTTACGCAAGCCGAGAAAGCTTTTCCTCATACTGACTGTGATTAATGCGACCCTATATCGTATACGCCCATACGAGCTCGTAGTATTAAATCTCGCAAAGCTTACCTATCTATATTTACTTGCTTAACTACGCGCGCACTCCACATCGAAGTAGCCACGGTCCTTTCCACTGCAAGTTTTGTCGCAGTTATAAAGCGCTTCCTATCGCAACGGGGCCTACTCTACTCTACTCTCTCTCTCTCTCTCTACTCTGATCATGGAAATTTTTTTCTAGGCACATGCTCTACGCGGCTTGCATAATTTCATCAAGAAAGAATACCGCTTTGCGTTGAGAGGAAGAATTGGCCGAAAGTCGCATTGAATTCAAGTTCAGAGAGCCTGCCGCTCTACTTTTCGGTGGTTGTTGGGAGAGTATGGTATAATGCGTAAAGAACCACCTTTTCAAGGTTATTGGACAGCACATCCTAGCCTAAGAAGAGTTGATCACAGTCCTCACTCAAATTGAGTGTTAACTAAATTCACGTCCGCTTACGTCCGCTTATGTCCGCTTACTATACTCAGCTCCGATCCAGCTAAACCGACGGATTTAACACCCGCACGTTTCTTGAATACGTTACCATTACGCTCCTAACGTGCACCTAATATGGAATCTTCATCAATTAACGACACGCACTTTTAAACAAATTGGTCCAGTCCTTCTGGCGTCTTTGGCGAACTAAATTTGCTCAATCCTCAGTCCCCGAAGATGTTGGCACAGTAGTCATAATTATAAATGATAACTCGCCGACCCTATTCTGACCTTTTGGAGTGATCGTAAAAGTTCACCGCACGCAGGCGGACATGTGTCACGCCATATTACGTGTGCAAGACAATTAGGAATGCGTCGCTACAGTCAATTTTCACCGATCATTATGCCATCGTCTTAGTGAACGTAATCACTAATCATTATAGCTGCCACGAGAGACGCCACAAGTCCCCATCTCCCATCTAAGAGGCTTGGCAGATCAGCATTTTGCCGATTGCTGTTGCACAGGCGGTCGCTCGATGTCTGGGGAGACTGGTCTTTAAATGCCATCGAAGGCGCAGGGCCACGACCACCAAGGGCTCGGCATCAGCCCAGGAGTCCACAGGACCCCGGGCACTCAAACTGGGCCACCAACCCCAGTCCCGGTCATCTGATTGAAACGTGTCCAGTTCATATGCGAACCGCGCAATACCACCACCGGTATAGCTTTGAACAGACTCTCCTTCAGCCCTAGAAGTCTCTTCAACTCCTTATAGGAGGAGTGACTCCAAACACCTCGCCAGGAGATCGTACAAGAGGTCGCGCGGACACAATCCTTGCTAGGTAGTCCTAGTATACCCTGCGACCTTCTCGACTAGCTCCTCGTGAGTCCCGTATTTACTACGTTTCTCACGGTGAGCATCATCGAGAGGCCGCTGGCCCGAGACTACCTGCACGTCCACGATCACTCCGACGCCCCCTTTAGCGGCTACTATGTCGGGCTTCCGAAGGCCTTTCGAGGTCATGACATGAGGTTCCGTCACCACCGACCATTGGTCTGAAGCCATCGCGTCTGCTACTAACTTCACTACACGGTCATGGCGCATGATCCGACCCCCGTGCGTCCGCCAACATTGCTGGATGGTGTGAGCCGTCGTCTCCCTAACCACGCACCCGGCGCGGCAGTTCAACTCCGCCTCACGACCAATCCTGCGCCCTCTGGATGTCCGAACCCGTGACGGGAGGGCATTAATGTGTGTGTGGACGAACTGCACGAAGTCCCGACCAGATACATGTGAAGACTCCTCCCGAATCCACTTCGTAGACGCGGGAGTGCGGGCGGATTCGCGTAACTCGAACCCGTCCACTGAGCCCCACAGCCTCTCGCGCCAAAACCGTGAGATGTACCTAAGGCCCGTGACCGGATCCTCTCTGGTGAACTTTCGGAATTGCTTATCGGCCCAGCTCAACTTCTTACGGATCCTTTCGGATCTGCCGGCGGCCTTTGCCACTGACCAACTCGACGAGCCGAGCCGCCCGAACCTCTTTAGTATGAGGTCCGGGATGGTCGCTCGAAGCGATGGGATCGCTAGGCCGCCATCCTTGATGTTGGCATGAAAGTACACGATAGGCACGTCCTTCGGGAGCCTCAGCCAAGTCTTAACCGCACCCCGGATCTGGACGTCGAGCATGCACAACCTATCATCCGAGATATTACCCAGCACAAGGCCATGCAAAAATCTCGGAATAAGATGTCCCCTCACAATTTCGAGCCGCTGCTGCGGCTTGAGGGGTGCCTTTGAGATGTTGGTCAAGGCAACTTTGATATCATGCTCTAACGTCACGCATCCAGACGCATGGAAGTCGATGCCAAGATAGCGGCAGCGTTCCACGCAAGAGGTTTGTGGCAGCCACTTCCGACCTATCCGAAAATTCCTTCCGGTCAGATAGTGGTGTTTCTTGCGCTTCCCGTCAGGCACCATCGACAAGACGGAGCTCTTAGTATGATTGACCGTGAGGCCCATCGACGACGCCACCTCAAACACACAGTCAATGGACTCCTGCATCCCTACCTTTGAGCCTGCAAGCAGGACTAGGTCATCGGCATAGGCCAGAGCCGAGACTCTCTCCATTTCCAGCCTATAGCCTACCTCTTTCGGTAGAGAAGCAAGAAATGCGTCCATCGCCATGTTGAACAGGATGGGTGACAACGGGTCTCCCTGACGCACACCTCGGCCCAATTTAACAGGTGCACTCGACTGCCCGCCGACGTCCAACTTGGTGGTCGCCGCGTCGTACAGCCGGTGGATGTAATCACAGAATGCCACGGACAACTCTCGAGCCCGAAGAAGCTCGACCAGCGCACTATGAGATACTGTATCGAACGCCTTCGCGAAATCGAGGATCGCCACATGACACTCTCTTAACTTTTTCCTGCTATCCCCTAGCACCGCGTCCAGCACGGCGGAGTTCTCCAACGTGCCGTCGGCGCGGACGAATCCACGCTGTCGTGCATCGGGGGAGCAGCAATCCAGAAGTCTCCTCGCCAGGAACGAGTGCATGTGCCTAAGCGGTATCGAAGCGATTGAAATCGGTCGATAGTCGCCCGGCCCAGCAGGATCGTCCTTCTTCGGCACGAAGATCGTCCGGCATTGCTGCAGGGGCTCTGGTATAACGCCAGTGGTCAACCAAGAGTTGAAAATTTCCGCTTTCCGGGCCGCAGGAACTACACGCCACTCATCCGGACGGATACCGTCCGGACCAGGCGCTGTCTGCCAGTCGAACTTGGACGCCTTCACTTCGTCGGTCGTGAAAGGCACCCACAGCCGAGAGTAATCGCGTGCGCCCCCATACTGCTCTTCCCGCCTTAAGGCGTTTAGAGCAGACGGTGTAGGCCCTGAGGCATCAGACACCCTCTCTAGGACCGGTCGCCAATAGGCTTCCAAATCTTCGAGAGAGTGCCGGACGCTCCTGTGCACTCCATCGATCACCTCGGCTGCTGCTCGACTGCGACACTTCTGAAATAGCTCTTGTACCCTGGCGTACTCTAATCTTCTCCGCTTGCGGCTCGACAAACCAGCCAGTGCGGTGTCGGCCCGAGTCATGTTCGATATGCGGTGCCGCCTCGCACTACGGGAACCCAGGCCATGTCGCGACCTCCTCACCGCGGCCCTCTCAAGAAGATCCGCGACAATTTGGTCTGCACACGTATTATCTGGGACACCACCTAAGTGCGGTGATGGGTCATCAGCGACAGGCGGTGCGTCTTCAGCTGGCAGAGGCTGGACCGGCATCTCGATACTTTCGGATTCCGGCCGTGTCAAACCCCTGCTTTCAAGCGCTTGGCTGCTCATTGGTGGGGATTTGTAGTCATCCCGGCACGCTTGTACCAGGAGTTTGTATTCCCCACAGCGCCTTTTTCCCTTAATAGCCTCTAGGGTCCGCTCGTACCCCGACAGGCAATTGAGCAGGTCTACGTTCGTGCAACGACCGGTTTCCTCGAGTAATCGCGCCTCTGTACGCGCCATCAATGCCAGCTCCTCATCGCGCCACCTACGCTTCACCATATAGGAGCGGCCTCCACATTTGCTATTTCGGGGTGGGCCCTACGCTTGTGGACCCCCAACCCCGTTTTGGTGGTGAACGCACGTTCACACACCGGACAAGTCCAGTCAGCGACCGCGGAAACTGTGGCTGGAGCCCCAGTTTGAGCGGCCGAGGATTGGGCCAAGCTCCCCGGTTCCTGTGGGAGGCCAGGGTGGCAAAATAAATAATATAATAATGAAGTACGAGAAGAGGCTGCCGGCATTCACCAGATGCGTTCCCTCCATTATTTATATGTCGGTTGCAAATTCAAAATGTAATCTAATCCCATCGCACCCTATACAGTCCACTTTCCAAGTATTATGATTTCAATACCTATATAATCTTAGTAGTGGCGGGTAAAAGTACCTACTATTCTATGGGGTATCTTCTCGTGGGTGGCGTTAGAGGCGACAGAGGGACACTGAGGCAGAAGATTGGCAGCAGCATCTTTCTGATAACAGCAAAACAACAATAAAAAAACTGCGGTTGCCAACCCACTCACTAAGTGTGACAACTATGGCAATATACTCCCTATGAATAAACTATCACAGTTCTAATTTAAGCTAATTAATTCTAATATGTAACGCTTCCTCAATAGTATCCTTGAGAATCGAATGTAGCGTTCTCGTCATAGTTACACCTTTCATTCCTATCGTCGAGAAGTGATGTCATAGAACTTCTTAAGGTCACACAGCGGTCCACCGCATCCTTGAATCTCTAGGTATACTGCACTTGTTCACCAGGAGATTTCATGTAAATTGGTTATTTTCACAACCACCGAATAAGTACCTACTAAATACTTAATAAACTACTCAACCTCTGATAATATTGCTTTGCTTGGATTTTCTATTACTACAAGTCTAAAAATGTAAGCAAAGCAAGTTCATCCACTATCAGGTGGACTATGTACTAGTCCAGCACACAGTCCACCTGATGGTGATTTTCTATAAAAAAAACTAACAGTCTCACCAACGATTATAAGTATAAAGATATGGGCTCAAAAGTGACGTCAATCTAATTTTTTTTACGAATAGACGGCCCCCCAGTTCCCTGCGACCACGCTATTTCTAGCTACGGTGGCGACCATGCTAACGGCGGGGCATGGGCTGCTAAGAATATCCGGTGGACGTTCTGTTGCCACGGACGCACGAACCTTGAGCACTGACGATAAGATCCTGGAGGTGAAAGAAGAGATTGACAAGTTGCGCTGAAATATTATAAGATTATCCGAGGTCCGAAGAGAGGGGGAGGACATTATAATCCTCGAATCCAGCAACTTGTTGTATCACCGGGAGGTCGACCATCTGTCCCAAGGAGGTGTCAGATTTATCGTTCACAAGTCTCTCATTAACAAGTAAAGATTGAGACTGTGTCGACTGGGGTTGCGTATCTTATACTCAGAATCATCAAACGGTATTCGCTGATGGTCATACAGGTATACGCACCATCCTCGGTACATCCCGATGAGGAGGTGGAGGAAATGGATATATAATTAGGCGTGCATTCCTCCAAAACCCACTATACGCTGTTAATGGGAGACTTCAAGGCAAACTAGGCACAAGAGATAACGGTGAGCTGAAGGTAGGGAAATTTGGAATAGCGCAACGGAATCCAAGGGGCCAGCAGCTGGCCGACTTCATGGAGAGAGGGGGAGTCTTTTGATGAACTCTTTTTTAGAAGCGGCCCCAGAGTAAGTGGACCTGGTGGAGCCCCGACGGTTCGACAAAAAATGAGATTGACTTCATTATGATGACCAGAAGACATACTGAACCTAAACGTTAAGTTAGAGAGGTCTCGTCTAATGAACTCAACGCTTCGTCCCCCTCGTGCTCTAATCCAAAATCCCCAAACCTTTCAGCTCGAACTACAAAATCGTTTTCAGTGCCTAAAAGATTCCAATGCAGTGTACGATATGAATGTCAAGCTTGTGAAAACTGTCCATGCGGTCGGAGCTAAGTTCTTCAAGACCCGCCCCAGAAAAACACAAAAACTCTCCTATCACAATCTTAATCTGATGGCTGTTAGACGGGAAATGAAGCTGACTGTAGCTTTTCAGCAGACAGCGTACAGGAAACTGAACAAACAGACCTCCAAATGCATGTGGCGGGAGCTTCTGAAACACGGGTGGAAAACCAGTACTTGAAGTCCTTTAGAAGCTCTTCAATTCCATCCTTCATGGTGGCACTACACCAGAGGCGTGGAGCAGAAGTGCGATGATTTTGTTCTTCAAGAAAGGTGACAACGACCTCTTGAGGAACTACAGACAATAGACCAAATACATACGCTTCGGCTAATTGTAGAGAAGACGAAAAAGAAAAATCTTCTACTTAGTCTGGTGTGTAACGGCGAGAACATCACTCACCTTCGATTTGCCGACTATATAGTCCTAATGGCAGAATCAAATACATCTTAAGATGAACATGGACAAAAAAAAGATCATGTTTAACGTCCACGTCACACCTATGCTGGTAGTGGTTGACAACGGATGTGGAAAAAAGGTTTTCGAATGGCGGCCTCGTACCAACGGACGAAGTGTAGGGCGTCCTCCACTAGATAGAGTGACGACCTGGTAAGACGTGCAGGAAGTCGAAGGATGCAGGTGGCTGGCTCAAGACCGTGCTATGTGGCATTCCATGGGGGAGGCCTATGTTCAGCAATGGACTTGTGAAGGGCTGTAATGATTATGATGAGGCTTCCTTGGATTTGTGATATTTTGCTCGCTTGGTAAGTAGAGTGACTAATGACGAAAAATAATTGGCACAAAGGTACAAAGCAATTGATTTTCAGTTTTATTTAATTAGTTTCATAATTATCCTTCATGGATTAGACGAAATAGAATATTAAATTGCCTAATGTTATTACCACATGGCTAAATAAGACGAAACCTTTTCACAAAACGAACTTTTGTCTTTTGCCGCTTTTGTAATAAAGGGTTTCTCAATGTAATAGGAATTTGAAACTGTGCTTAATTTTTTTAAACCACCTTGTTACAATTCTGGTTGACAGCATATGTTTGTTTTCATTCTTTATATAGTTGGACTGTGTAACCGTTTTTCATCTTTAACTCTATATATAAGGATAATAAATCCATCTATCTATTATCTACAGCCTTTAAAAGTCCATTGCTGATCATAGTCGTTCACCGCCACTACATAGTTATGTTTCAACAAATTCGTATTATATTAATAACATAAAATACTTAACACACTGGGTAGGCGGGTTGGTTTGTTGGTTCATCGGTCAGGTTTCTCTGATAATTTTAATCTATTCGTAGCAGTTAAGTTCTAGCCTTTACTATTGGGAGAAGGATTACCTGTAACTGTCACGCTTGGTAATACTCACACCGTCCACTATTACAACACGGTAATTTTTTTAATAAAATATAAGGTCACTTTCATACCCTTAAATCCTTCCCGAAATAAGAAATATAATAATGATATAATAATTATATTATAACAAGTAACTCAGCCCATTTTAGTTCACAACACGAACATACCTAATGTAATATTAGCAGTCGCTAGATCAAACACATCTATGGATTGTGTCTCCAAAAGCTTTTAATATAAATAACAATATCCCCCTAAGCTATACTCTTGTGACAAGTGCTTCGTTCTAAAGATTATATTCATCTCACTGACATGTCTGGCGGTGGAGCAGTGAAGCACTATACTACATAGGAACAACAACAAGCTCTCTCTGAAGTTGTTTTTGGCATAAAATCAATATTCTATTTACTAATATGTAAGATACATTGCTAATTAACGTAGGTTAAATGAAGAAAATTTATTTAAATATAAAAATTATTGGTATTATCATCATTAGAGCCATTCACAATTCTGGCTGAATATATATAGGCCACCCCTAGGAATGTTACACTACACTAAACTAATGACACACTAGGAAAGTCAAAAGACAGGATCCTGAGCCACCTGCATTTATCGACTTCCTGCATCTCTTATTCATCAGGTCGTCGATCCATTTAGTAGGGTACTGACGACCTAAAGAGTAAGGGATGTAGGAAGTCCGTCCTACACTTCCATTGAACCTCCCATCAGTTGGCGGTTCTTAGAGCTATATAACCAACCCATTGCGTCTTCAGATTACTGATTCGTTGCGCCATGTTAATAGTTCTGGTTATACCAGTTGTGGATATATCCGTTAGTATTATATGGCAGGCCCATTGCCACTTAAGCGGAAGGATTTATTAGTAATCCGTTGTCATTTCTAAGTCTATCACTTAGAGACCCCGAGCATAGCTCTATCCATGGTTCGCTGAGTGACCTTGAGCTCCATTTTAAGGCTGCTTGTGAAGGACAACGTCTCAGATCCATATGTATACTGACGATAAGTGCTGGTTGAATAACTGTGTTTACAAGTTTTGAGGTTAGTATACGTGACGAGATGACGTGATGAATAGTTATAGCCTGATTAATATTTTTCATAGATAGCTTTGTACAATAATGTGTCACTTTTATTTAGAAGCGCAACTAGGACCCAAAACTATTACGGAAATATCTTTGGTTAATTTACGTAATATTAAGGTGTCTATACATGCCTAAAATTACCTTGTATAGTATTCTAAACGTTACCTTTACAGCCTATCAAAGTCAACTACTGAACATCTTCTTCTCAATATATTACCTCATAAATCCCCCAATACTATTTGCTATAGTTGACATGCTTAACAGGCAAGTTGACAACCACAGTCTTTATTTTTTATTCGTTATGACCATCTCCTGTTTTATTACCGCCTGTCACCTCTTACGATACCCGCGGGATGATATAGGATAGTGGATATTCTTACGCGGCTACTACACGGTAATATAATTTCGAAGAACACTAATGGAGTAATCCTTTCAGTGAGGCTGCACAATTATCAATCACGTAGCAGTCCACAGGTAAACTGTTGAGTTGAGTAGCCATTTGTATTATAAACCGTATTGTCTTGCAAAAGCAACATAATTGGTCAAATTTAACCGTCTTTATACTGTAATGTCTTCTTTTATTTCTCCGTTATTTAATACCTTTCTAATATTGCAGTAGCTTTTTTGATAATCTACTTCCCAAATTTCTTTGCTGTCTCAAAATAACTGTCCGGCTAATTTTGACACTTTAATTATTTTCATCATGAGGAGTTAATATCTAGCTGTTTCTACATGTAGGAACTTCACCCGCACCTGGTGAACTTTGTTATTTATAGTTTGGTAGAAGCATTTTGTAGTTTGGTGATGGCGTAATCAATGTGATGTTGCCGGCTGTGTGCTTTTTATCATTAAAATAAACGTTACCAATTACGAATATTATTTTTCCTTTGTACCGTGAAGGCTTTAACATACATAAATTGGGCACTAACAAAATATCCGACCCGGAACAGTAATTTGTAGGCCACACAAATACAAGCCCGCGGTTCCGCATCGCCACAGCCAAATGCTTATAAAAATGTGGAAACGCGTATTTTGCCGTATTCTTGGAAAAGCGTATTGAAGATTCAATGAATTTAGGGGATGGTAAATTCTCTTTGTGCTTTTACAATGGCTTTTGTTAAGACTCAAGATTGAAGAGCGTAGCTCGAAATTAATGTAATGGATTTCACAAGTCCAAAAATCATTCAATGTTCAGAAATTACTACAGTGTAAACATTTAATAACAGTCACCCAATAAAAACATTTTGGGTACATTCAATAATAGTTCCCAAAATGTTTTTATGAATAGTCGTAGACAAAACATATTATGAGGTTTGCCTAGATAAATTATTAGCGAACGTGTTCTTGAGAATTTTGTGGTTTATCACAACCATGTTTCTCCTTAAAGCATCTCAAGTATGTAATGAAATATTAGATGGTTTTTCTTTTTATAGGAGAGGGGGCAAACGAGCTTGCGGCTCACCTGATGGTAAGTGACTACCGCCGCCCATGAACAACTGCAACACCAGGGAGGGAATTGCAGATGCGTTGCCGGCCTTTTAAAAAGGGATACGCTCTTTTCTTGAAGGTCCGTAAGTCGTATCGGTCCGGAAAAATCGCTGATGGTAATCGATTCCACACGGAAGTCGTGCGTGGAAGAAAACATCTTCTAACTCGCACAGTGGTGGACCGCCAATCATCCAGATGGTGTGGATGGTATCGGGAGTTCTGCCGCGATGTGCGTTCGTGAAATTTGGCGGCTGGGATTAATCCGAACAATTCCTCAGAGCACTTCCCATGGTAGATGCGAAAGAATATGCAAAGGGATGCAACATCTCTTCGCAGTGCCAATAAATCGAGCCGATCGGAAAGGGCTCGGTCGTCGACGATTCGAGCCGCTCTGCGTTGGATGCGGTCAAGTGGAAGGAGCTGGCACTGGGGAGCCCCTGCCCAAAGATGGGAACAGTATTCCATGTGAGGCCGAACCTGCGCCTTGTAAAGTTGCAGGGGGTGTGCCGGCATGAAATAAATTTAATTATTTTTTAATTATTTTTTTTAATTATTTATTAACTATACATATTAAAATAAATCCGTAGAGAAGTCCTGTCTGTAATTCTAATATATTTTTGCAAAAACAAGTCCAGGGGACTAAATAAAGGGTTCTGCAGCCGAATTAGTGGCTCTTAGAATTCGTGTCTGTCTGTTTGTCTGTCTTTCTGTGTATTCTGGTTTCACGCAAAAACTACTAGACCGATTTACATGAAATTTTGCATGTAGGTAGTTAGTAACCCGGGACAACTTATACGCTACTTTTTTCGATTGCGGAACTTCAGAAAAGAAGGTTTAGTATTTTTCTTTCTTTAGATGTTAATTTTCTATTAAAACTTAGTTATAGGTTTTTTTTTTAAATTCAATAGATAATAGTGACGTCTATCAAAAATATGAAAATTGATAAGGTTTTTATTTCAATTACTAATCTATATGTAAATTTATTTCCACACTACCTTATATACAGGGATTGCCACAGGAAAATAATTTAAGACATAATTTAAATATACAAATTCATAATTTAATATGTAATAATAATTTAAATTTGACATATAATTGTAATGATAACAATCATTTGTATTTATGGTTTACTATTTTTGTAATAATGGCTTACACATAAAATATAGATATATACAGTATATATGATATGTACTGATATGTACTGTTGCACGTTTTTTTGTAGAACTATTTAGGAGAAACAATTCCACGATACATTATAATATTTGTGTAACTCTTACAATTATTGCATAGCCGCCAAACTAGCACGCAGGTAACACTTTTTTGACTTACTTAACGCTTATCGTTATATTTTGACCAATTTATACAAAAAAAAGGTTACAGCATATATACGTCCCACTGCTGGGCACAGGCCTCCCCTCATTTCTGAGAGGGTTTCAGAGCAAGGAAGCGTCCGCCGCGCTGCCCCAATGCGTGTTGGCGAACTTCACATGTCTTCGTAATATATTTTTTTCTTATTTCACAGACATGCAGGTTTCCTCGCGATGTTTTCCTTCACCACCGAGCACGTGGTAATCCAGCATTTAAAATTGCAATTAACAATTTCATTAGTGCCGGTGGGGATCGAACCTGGTTTGCTCGCATACTGTTTACCCATAATTTACACAATGTCTTTATTAATATATAGCCTATGTGTTGTTCTGAAGTATGAGATGTATATTATAGTAAAGTTTCATTAAAATACGTTCAGTAGTTTTTGCGTAGAAGAGTAACACACATACATACATCCATATATCCTTACAAACTTTCACGTTTATTATTAGTAAGGTTAGTAGGATATTATAAAGACATCTTAAGAGTCCTAGTATCCATTATCGGTGTCAAAAAAGCTAAAAAAATTTACTAGCACAAAACATTAAATTATTCGGGATACTCCGCTAACAGTGTCTGCAAACATTTTCCCAGAGAGACCTTTGACTTCAAAGCAAGTTCCACTAGTAAGTAGGGATCGTGCTGTTAATTTATATTAAAGTGATCTCGAGGTTGTTTCAAAGTTACCTACTGTAAACTACATTGCTATAAATTATTTGCTTCTGCTATATAATGCACATCGAAACTGCTTCCATACACTGAATGTCTTTCATAATACTTTTTTAGTAATCATGAAAACGAAAGAATACATGTACACTGAAGTAAAAGAGAAGCTCAATTTTCTATTCAAAAAATCCATTTACGAAAAGTTTAGGAAAAGCAATTGGTTGGAAGCTGTTTAAAAGTTTCTAATTCAAAATATAATTAATTACAAATCAGTGCCCTCTCATTTCCCAGTTCATTAATAAAGTTCATAACAATGAGTAAAAAATGATAAAAGGTATTGTATGTAATAACACATTTTTGCCCAGTTAATCTATTAATAATTATAAGACTAAAATTAATTATCATGCAATGTAAATTAATGCGCATTTAATAATTATTAAACCTTTATTAATGTAAAGCTTATTTTAAAGCTATGGATTTTTTTAAGTAGGTGTTTAATAAATAGATGTTTGTCGACTTTACTTTATTTTTAAAATGACGGAGACGAATAAAGTTTTCCTAAATTCAGTTTACTTATGGGCAATCGAACACCTTTTCATACCTTCGCATGTCGAAAATAGTCAAGACATATAACAAAAAATAATGTTTATATTACCTGTACCCTTCGTCTGAAATGAAACTGACAGAATCTCGATTAATTTAATATTTATAGCGTTGGAAAAATGTTATGTAATATATTTCAGACCGAGTTCAAAAAAAAACGAGAAGACTCGACGTCTCGATATTCGACGCGTTTGTTTTTCTACCGACTTCAAAAAGGAGGAGGTACTAAATTCAACTGTATGTTTTTATTGTTTCTTTTTATGGTGTTACCTCATAACTTATTTCTGAGTGAACAGTTTTCCCATGATTTTTTTTAATTTGAAAACGAGTGCTTCACATGTGGTCCCATATAAGTTTGTTCAAGGTCTGACCAATAGTTTATGAGTCATTCTTAATAAATTAAATTGAATTTGGTTGTACAAAATGTTTAATTTCAAATTATTTTAATGTGCGTTTACAAATTTCTCGGTAACTACTGAACCGATTGAAATGATCACCGTTACCGTTACAGCCTATTAAATTCCACTGCTGAACTGTAGTCCTCCCGCATAGATTGCCTCATATGGGAGTATGTTTGCCATGTTACCACGCTTGGTAAGCAGGTTATTTACAACCGCAGGTTTTTATTGTTTTCAGTTGTTATCAGGAAGATGCTGCTGTCCATCTCCTGTTTCATTTTTCCTCCGTCGCCTCTTACGCCACCCTCGAGATGATATGGGGTAGTGGATTTTCTTACACCGCCACTACACGGTTACACACACATGTAACAAAAAATAATGTTTATATTACCTCTACCCTTCTTCTGCAAGGAAACTGACAAAATCTCGAACAATTTAATATCTAGAGCGCTGGAAGAATGTTATCTAATATATTTTACCAGAGTTCAAAAAACGAGAAGGCACTATAACGAATATATTCGACGCGTATGTTTTTTTATGTACGTTCACCGATTTCTCGGTGACTGCTGAAACGATTAAAATGATTATTTTTATTAATATACTCCTGGGGTGGTCCCATATAATTTAAAGGAAACTATTCCGTCTGTAAAAGTGAAAAAATAGGGGATTAAGATTTTAATAAACCTATATAAATAACATTCCTAAGACCACTCAAAAAAGTATCGTTATTGTCTCTCAGGTATATAAGTCAACAAAATATTTTTGATAAAAGAGGCTATACATTTCACTAATAACAATCATTCATAAATTTACTGAAAGCGTAAGTCTTATGCCTATTAGGTTCTGCACTACAGTAATCCGGTCTTATTAAATAGTAGTTATTACTGGCTGTGAGCATTCCTTCTTAATCCTCAGCCAGTCACATTATAGCGTATCTGTAGCCATCTCTGCTATGTTTGAAGTATGGTTTGAAGTTTTTCACTTATTATTAGATAGTAAGTGGCTACTGCAAAAACCTCAAGAAAATTAAATATTTTGATATAAAATAAAAAAATAATTAAGGAAATAAGTTAACTTACTAAGGAACGCCTAGCAAAAACTTAATGTTTGTAGCAATATACCAGACTCATTTGCATATTATCTTGTGAAAGACCAACTGTATATGTGTGTTATCACAGAAGTAATTATTAATAATTAATATTACAACTTAAATAAAGCAAAATATACTTTAAAAATATTGATAAAATATTTCGATAAATTGAGAACTCCAGAATTTGTAACAGTAAAAATTTTGTCGCCCCATAAAACGAGATTGAATATTCTAACGATTCAATTACTGCTTACAGCTATTTAATATAAAATAAAACAAGGAAAAAAATTGAGGGAAGTAGGATAATTATTAAAGTTTATTTAAAAGGTCGGAATTATTATATAATAACCCTAACAAAGCAGATATTTATTTTTAAATGAACTTTAATAAAAATATCTTAGGAGCAAATTCTTCACAGTAGGTGGTAATTTATTATATAAATTTTACTATTTTCTTTTTGAATGAAACAACTATAAAATAAGAAAGCCTGGAAATACCGAGCACACTATACTACTCTCTAATGAGAGAACCTGTACAATCTCTCACCATGTGTGTGATCTTAATTTGACAGTATTTGTTGCTATTTTAACCAAAAAAATTATGTAATAAAGGTAATAATATAGTTATAAATAATGTGATAAGTATTTTATATAATTTACCTCAGCAGTGAGTGATATTGATGTGTTAGCAGCGTCGATGAGTTTGGGCTCCACGGAATTTCATGTAAGAAAAGTGCCGGTAGGTTTTCACGGCACGGTTATTTGAACGATGTCATCCAAAGAGCTCTTGTATCTGTAAATATTCCCTCGGTTTTAGACGCTTGTGTATTTAGAGACGATAGTAAGAGACCTGATGGAATGACATTGTTCCCTTGGGAGAAAGGCAAAGCGTTAGTTTGGGATGTCACCTGCGTAGACACTTTGGCTGCCTCTCATCTCACGGGTACCTTGTTTAGAGTCAGCTTGGCATCATAAGCAGCTGAATTAAGTAAGTAGCGCAAATATGAGCCTCTGAGATACTGCTACATATTTGAGCCATTTGCTGTAGAAACTATCGGCCCGTGGGTTCCATTTGTGGTCAAGTTCCTAAAGGAACTGACATACAACTGGCGAATCCCGACTACAACATCTCGAGACCAGTGGACGTTCTGTTAGACGCTGGAGTTTATGCTAACATAGTAATGAGTGGAATGCTACTGATTATATATAATGACTGAACTCAACAACTACAAAACTGCGCGTAGTCTTCAACGCCTCTGCCAAGAAAAGTACAGGACAAAGCTTGAACGATCTCATGGAGTGCGGGCTTAACCTCCAACAAGACCTGCAATCTATGACTCTGCGATGGGGAGCCTTTTAATACGTTACACTGCTGATTGAGAAGTTTTACCGTCATGTACTGATGACACGATGAAGATAAACACTTGCAAAAAATTGTATGGCGTGACTCTGCTACAGATTAAACGTAGTAGAGCCATGCTGCAGCTATATTATGGTTGTAGCACGAATGGGTCGGCTCGACCGGGGAAGTACCACGCTCTCACAGAAAACCTGCGTAAAATAGCAGCTTAATGCTGCTGTGTTTCGTATGTTGAGTGTAGAGAACCGGAGACCCTTTTTACTGGCAAAGAGGCATTCCATCTTAGTCCTCACGGGTGACAACGCATCTGCATCTTGAGTCTTTATTGAGGATAGATGTAGATGTCTATGGGTCACAGTAACCACTTACCATCAGGTGGACTGTGTGCTCGTTTGTCACCCGATCCTATAAAAAAAAAGATCTCATCAAAAATATCAACTGTTGACTGTAACAAATGGCACCAAAGCTGCACTGTTTTTGGCAATGCGTACCATAATACAGCTCATAATGGACGATGGATACCGCTTTACCTACTTGGTGGCAGCAACGACCTCTTAGAATCACAAGACGCTCAAAAGCAATTGATTGACATGTTACATGGCGACGGGTTCAATCTTCGCAAATGGGCTAGTAACCACCCCAGATTGCTTCAAACTTTACCTGAACAACTCATAAGCCAAAATATGTTTAACTTCAAGGATGCAGAGAGTAACAAAACACTTGGCTTGACCTGGAATCCTCATACTGATCACTTTACATTCAAATGGTGCCTTAGCAATACACCTGACATCACAATGAAACGGACATTACTCTCCGACCTATCAAAATTATATGACCCACTTGTTTGGCTGCCTCCTGTGACAAGGAAGGCAAAATTCATATTTTAACAAGCTTGGACTGCTTCAACAAATTTTGATGAACCTCTCCCAGAAGATATACAACAAGAATGGTCAACCTTTCAACAATAATTGCCCACTAGTGACGCCTCCGAGAAAGCCTACAGCTGCGCTATCTACTGTAAATGTATTGATGAAGAAGGGCAACAAATTATCAAGCTGGTAGCGGGAAAAACTAAGCTCGCATAATTTTTACCACGCCTTGAACTATGTATGAGGTGCCTTACTACTGTCTCGACTCATGAAAAAGGTCATAGATTCAATAAACTAACAGACTGTAACAATACATGGTTGGACAGACTATGATCGCGATAGATTCAATATAAATTATTAAGAATAACTCAAAAACTATTGATCAGACCTTGATCAAATTTATATGGGGCCACATGAGAAGCACCAGCTTTCAAATATAAAAAGAATCATCGAAATCGGTTCAACCAAAAAAAGTCATGAGGTAACTCACATAAAAAAACATACAGTCGAATTGCGTACCATCTCGTTTTTGAAGTCGGTAGAAAAGGCACTCTAAACAATTTTTTAAACTCGAGCGGAAAGTTTCAGTTTGAATCATGATTAAAGAACGTGGCTTGGTGGTGCTTGCCCCTGATTTACAGCAACTAATTAGCATTAAACGTGTAAAATAAAATTTTTTGTACAATAAAATTAATTTTATTTTACAAAAATTCTCCGTTTCTTTTGGATAAAATATAGCCCAGAGATGTCTCCTGACATGTTCTTTATCTGTACGTGAAGTTTCATTATAGTCGGTTCAGCCATTCTGATGATTAGCCCAGACAAACAGACAAACATTATCATCTTCATTGCTACTCTTTGCAAGTGGGTTGGTAACAGCAGTTTCTTATTATTTCGAGTTGTTATTTAAAAAAATGCTGCTGCCAATCTCCAATTACATTTCCATCTGTCGCCTCTAACAGCACTTAAGTTGGTGAATACTTTTACGCTGGCACTACTCGGCGACATATAGAAAAACAAACAGTCCAAATTTAAAAAATTGTTATCCATTTATTTATAGAAACCCCGGGAGTTAAAAAGAAGGCAGTCATTTCGATATTACAGTCATCAATTTTATTTATATTTATTTCGAATTTATTGATGTAGAGATGTATTTTGAATACCAGCGTAAAATAGCAGCTTAACACTGCTGTGTTTCGTATGGTGAGTGTAGAGAACCGGAGACCCCTTTACTGGAAAAGAAGCATTCCATCTTAGTGACAACGCATCTGCATTTTGATTCGCAAACGAGGATAAATGTAGATGTCTATGGGCCACAGCAACCACTTACCATCAGGTGGACTAACCTGTTAAAAAAAATGAAACTGCCCGGAAACGTTTTTTGATGTTGTAGAGGAAGTTTTACAACAACAAAAAACAACGTCAAAAAACGCCATGAGCCGCGTATGATTTCAGTTATATATGAATACTTGGAGAAAGGCTATCTGTTACCCGCGCCGCTCATTGATAAAGACAATTAAAATTCCGTGTACAGATTCATAAATATATTGCCTCGCTACGGTTCAATAGCAATTACCGCATCTGATATGAGCTTCACCGATCGCATAAATAGGCGATATTCAAAAGTGACATTTTATATCCTACATTCGACAACTAGGATCCGGTAGAAATCCCGTGCTAATGAAGCTTAAATCATTTTTATGTGACGATCTTATCCACGTTATTGGCCGTATACTAACTCCGTTGAAAGTTTAGAATGCAAATTACCGATTATTTTACCGTGTCACTACGCTCTTGAAGAGTCGTTGATCGATTACTAGCATAAAAAAATATTTACACGCCGGGTCAGAGCTCATGTCTTTGTTTAGGTAACTATTTTGGATCTTGTCTACTAGAGGAATAATTCGGTCAAGAATTAATAAGTGTAACACTTGATTTAAATTAAATCTGTGCCCGCAATTTCCTTTAATGGCTGCACTACGGAGACATAGAGTTACGCAAGCCGAGAAAGCTTTTGCTCATACTGACTGTGATTAATGCGACCCTATATCGTATACGCCCATACGAGCTCGTAGTATTAAATCTCGCAAAGCTTACCTATCTATATTTACTTGCTTAACTACGAGCGCACTCCACATCGAAGTAGCCACGGTCCTTTCCACTGCAAGTTTTGTCGCAGTTATAAAGCGCTTCCTATCGTGACGGGGCCCCGTGTACTGTCTCTACTCTGATCGTGGAAAAATTTTTCTAGGCACATGCTCTACGCGACTTATATAATTTCATCACGAAAGAATACCACTTTGCATTGAGAGGAAGAATTGGCCGAAAGTCGCATTGAATTCAAGTTCAGAAAGCCTGCCGCTCTACTTTTCGGTGGTTGTTGGGAGAGTATGGTATAATGCGTAAAGAACCACCTTTTCAAGGTTATTGGACAGCACATCCTAGCCTATGAGGAGTTGATCACAGTCCTCACTCAAATTGAGTGTTTACTAAATTCACGTCAGCTTACTGTACTCAGCTCCGATCCAGCTAAACCGACGGATTTAACACCCGCACGTTTCTTGAATAAGTTACCATTACGCTCCTAACGTGCACCTAATATGGAATCTTCATCAATTAACGACACGCACTTTTAAACAAATTGGTCCAGTCCTTCTGGCGTCGCTGGCGAATTTGCTCAATCCTCAGTCCTCGAAGATGTTGGCACAGTAGTCATAATTATAAATGATAACTCACCGACCCTATTCTGACCTTTTGGAGTGATCGTAAAAGTTCACCGCACGCAGGCGGACATGTGTCACGCCATATTACGTGTGCAAGACAATTAGGAATGCGTCGCTACAGTCAACCTGAAGTACGAGAAGAAGCTGCCGGCATTCACCAGATGTTCCCTCCATTATTTATATGTCGGTTGCAAATACAAAATGTAATCTAATCCCATCCCACCCGAAACAGTCCACTTTCCAAATATTATGATTTCAATACCTATGTAATCTTAGTAGTGGCGGGTAAAAGTACCTACTATTCTATGGGGTATCTTATCGTGGGTGGCGTTAGAGGCGACAGAGGGACACTGAGGCAGAAGATTGGCAGCAGCATCTTTCTGATAACAGCAAAACAACAATAAAAAAAACTGCGGTTGCCAACCCACTCACTAAGTGTGACAACTATGGCAATATACTCCCTATGAATAAACTATCACAGTTCTAATTTAAGCTAATTAATTCTAATATATAACGCTTCCTCAATAGTATCCTTGAGAATCGAATGTAGCGTTCTCGTCATAGTTACACCTTTCATTCCTTTCGTCGAGAAGTGATGTCATAGAACTTCTTAAGGTCACACAGCGGTCCACCGCATCCTTGAATCTCTAGGTATACTGCACTTGTTCACCAGGAGATTTCATGTAAATTGGTCATTTTAACAACCACCGAATAAGTACCTACTAAATACTTAATAAACTACTCAACCTCTGATAATATTGCTTTGCTTGCATTTTCTATTACTACAAATCTAAAAATGTAAGCAAAGCAAGTTCATCCACTATCAGGTGGACTATGTACTAGTCCAGCACACAGTCCACCTGATGGTGATTTTCTATAAAAAAAAACTAACAGTCGCACCAACGATTATAAATATAAATATTTGGGCTCAAAAGTGACGTCAATCTAATTTTTTTTACGAATAGACGCCCCCCAGTCCCCGACGACCACGCTATTTCTAGCTACAGTGGCGACCATGGTAACGGCAGGGCATGAGGTGCTAAGAATATCTGATTTACGTTCTGTTGCCACGGACGCACGCACCGTGAGCACTGACGATGAGATCCTGGAGCTGTAAGAAGAGATAGACAAGTTGCGCTGAAATATTATAAGATTATCCGAGGTCCGAAGAGAGGGCGAGGACATTATAATCCTCGAATCCAGCAACTTGTTGTATCACCGGGAGGGCGACCATCTATCTCAAGGAGGTGTCGGATTTGTCGTTCACAAGTCTCTCATTAACAAGTACAGATTGAGAGTGTGTCGACTAGGGTTGCGTATCTTATACTCAGAATCACCAAACGGTATTCGCTGATGGTCATACAGGTATACGCACCATCCTCGGTACATCCCGATGAGGAGGTGGTGGAAATGGATATATAATTAGGCGTGCATTCCTCCAAAACCCACTATACGCTGTTAATGGGAGACTTCAAGGCAAACCTATACAAGAGATAACGGTGAGCTGAAGGTAGGGAAATTTGGAATAGCGCAACGGAATCCAAGGGGCCAGCAGCTGGCCGACTTCATGGAGAGAGGGGGAGTCTTTTGATGAACTCTTTTTTAGAAGCGGCCACAGAGTAAGTGGACCTGGTCGAGCCCCGACGGTTCGACAAAAAATGAGATTAACTTCATTATGATGACCAGAAGACAACTGTTCAATGACATTTCAGTGATCACGAAGGTGAAAACCGGCAGCGATCACCGAATGGTGGGAGACATACTGAACCTAAACGTTAAGTTAGAGAGATCTCGTCTAATGAAGTCAACGCTCCGTCCCCCTCGTGCTCTAATCCAAAGTCCCGAAACCTTTCAGTTCGAACTACAAATACGTTTTCAGTGCCTAGAAGATTCCAATGCAGTGTACGATATGAATGTCAAGCTTGTGGAAACTGTCCATGTGGTCGGAGCTAAGTTCTTCAAGACCCGCCCCAGAAAATCACAAAAACTCTCCTATCACAATCTTAGCTTAGCTTAGCTTAGCTGTTAGACGGGAAATGAAGCTGACTGTAGCTTTTCAGCAGACAGCATACAGGAAACTGAACAGACAGACCTCCAAATGCATGTGGCGGGAGCTTCTGAAACACGGGTGAAAGACCAGTACTTGAAGTCCTTCAGAAGCTCTTTAATTCCATCCTTCATGGTGGTACTACACCGGAGGCGTGGAGCAGAAGTGCGATGATCTTGTTCTTCCAGAAAGGTGACAACGCTCTCTTGAGGAACTACAGACAATAGACCACATACATACGCTTCGGCAAATTGTAGAGAAGACCAAAGAGAAAAATCTTCTACTTTGTCTGGCGTATGTGGATTATGAGAAAGCTTTGATTCCGTCGAAATGTGGGCGGTGCTGCAGTCCCTTCAGCGGTGCCAAGCTGACTATCGGTATATCAAAGTGCTGAAGTGTTTGTACAGTAGGTTTACAATGGCTATCCGAGTACAGAACCATAGTACGAAACTTATCCAACTGCAGAGAGTTGTAAGACAGGGTAACGTTATATCTCCGAAACTCTTCACCACTGCATTGGAAGACGTTTTCAACCTACTGGACTGGAAAGGATACGGTATTAACATCAACGGCGAGAACATCACTCACCTTCGATTTGCCGACGATATAGTCCTTATGGCACAATCGAATACGTCTTAAGATGAACATGGACAAAACAAAGATCATGTTTAACGTCCACGTTACACCTATGCTGGAAGTGACGGATGAGGAAAAAAGTTTTTCGAATGGCGGCCTCGTAACAACGGACGAAGTGTAGGGCGTCCCCAACTAGATGGAGTGACGACCTGGTAAGACGTGCAGGAAGTCGATGGATGCAGGTGGCTGGCTCAAGACCGTGCTATGTGGCATTCCATGGGGGAGGCCTATATTCAGTAGTGGACTTGTGAAGTGCTGTAATGATTATGATGAGGCCTCTTTGGATTTGTGATATTTTGTGACGAAAAATAATTGGCCAAATGTACAAAGCAATTGATTTTCAGTTTTATTTAATTAGTTTCATAATTATCCTTCATGGATTAGACGAAATAGAATAATAAATTGCCTAATGTTATTACCACATGGCTAAATAAGACGAAACCTTTTCACAAAACGAACTTTTGTCTTTTGCCGCTTTTGTAATAAAGGGTTTCTCAATGTAATAGGAATTTGAAACTGTGCTTAATTTTTTTAAACCACCTTATTACAATTCTGGTTGACAGCATATGTTTGTTTTCATTCTTTATATAGTTGGACAGTGTAACCGTTTTTCATCTTTAACTCTATATATATGGATAATAAATCCATCTATTAATTATCTACAGCCTTTAAAAGTCCATTGCTGATCATAGTCGTTCACCGCCACTACATAGTTATATCTTCACGCACAATCCCTGACGGGGTAGCCAGAGAGAACAGATCACCAAGTGTCACGATCCTTACAAACCTCTTTCGCTTCTTTCTGATTCATTATCTTCTTCATGCATGCACGTCTAGGTATCCGAGTACTTTTGACCCTACCCTCTTCGAGCAATTTGCTCACATGGTCTTCGAAAGTTAGTCTCGGTCTACCTCGACACCTTTTAATATTAACTTTCGCGCTATATATTTTCTTCACCATTCGGTCTTCACTCATTCGCTCAACGTGCCCAAACCACCGAAGCACGTCCTTATCAATTTTTGATAAGGTCATCTTTCAAACCTGCCATATTGCGAATCTCTTCGTTTCGCTTTCGGTCGGCCATGGTAACGCCGCACATTTTACGAAGAGATCGCATCTCCACTGCATTCAACTTACTTTTATGCTTCTTCTGGCATACCCAGGTTTTGCTGCCATATAACAAAGTCGGTACCAACATTGCGTTATGTATTGCAAGGCGTGCACTCTTCGCTACGCCTTGCCTTTTGACTAACGCAGTCAGGGCACCATTGACTTTGTTCCCAGCAGCGACACGCCTGTCCACATCTAAATCACATCTTCCATCCCGGCTAAAAGCACTCCCCAAGTATACAATTTCATTTACCTGTTCTATACATTCCTGATTTACCCATATTTCACACTTCGTTCTCTCTTCGTCCCTTTCAAATACCAGAACCTTAGTTTTATTTGCATTCAAACTGTAATGTCTGCTATCTTCTCTAACCACTGTAGTGTAACACAGGCTCGGCACGCACTTTAACTAACAACACGTCCACTCTCGCCCGAGGCTCTCGTGTAACTGACGCGGTGCGCTAGAGACAGTGACTTATATATAAATGTATGTTTGTGTATTTGTGCATGGTAAATTATTAGTAAATAGAACAAATAACAATATTTACTGTATACTACATATAAGCAAACACTACATCTCTTTCTTATCAAGATTTTTTTCTTTTTTTCATTATAACTCATAACAATCACAAAGCAGCTTGTATTGTCTGTATTAATTATTTTCCACTGCTTTTACGTAAACCTTATCTCCCTGTATTATATCTGAGCGAGTTGCTCTGCGTTTCCTATATACATACTCTTTTCCTTTTTCTTTTTTGTATTTTGTCTCTATCCCTGATATCTGAATCTAAATGATTGTCTGTAATTTATTTCACCTATTGATGGAATTTTATCCCTACTTTTTCGGTGAAAAAACAGTTCAGACGCTAACTTCCCGGTAACTGTAAGCAGGGGTGCTGTTATACATTAGAAGATACTCCCATAAACATTTCTTTTAAATCCTTCCTCTCGATCTGGTTGATTGTTTTGTCTTTCAACTTCGCCGATCATTTGAGGCCAATATAGTACAGTACTAAATAACTTAATGTTACATTCTTTGCAGAAGGATCGAAACTCTTCACTCACGAACTGCTTGCCATTGTCTGCGGTGATAGAAATAGGATAACCAAGTCTACTGAACATTTCTTTTACCATTTTAATAATCTGTAAGCTTGTGATGTTTTTGTAATTGTTTACTTCTTTGTGTCGACTATAGTAGTCGACCACTACTAACAGATACTCGTTACTTGGCAATGGTTCCATTAGATCCATTGTGACATCTATCCATGGAGCTGCAGGCAACTCTCGTCTCTTCATTGGTGCAATTGGGTTTGGCAAACCCACTAACGTACAACCTTACTTTTAGTACCCAACTCAATTTAATGATGGTATCTTAGTACCCAACTCAATTTAATGATGGTATCTTAGTACCCAACTCAATTTAATGATGGTATCTTAGTACCCAACTCAATTTAATGATGGTAGTTTAGTACCCAACTCAATTTAATGATGGTATATTAGTACCAAAACTCAGTTTCATGATAATAATATGTTCCATAACACTCGCCCTTCTCTTTCGGTTATTTGTAATACCGACTACTTCCATCACTGTGCCATTTAGACTTTGGGTAAATTCAATACCTATATTGCGCATTTACCATTATTGATAACTTAGACAGCAATACCCTCGAGAAACGCCGTGATATAAGATATCAAATGTTGTTGTACAAATTGCTTCATAATATCATCGACTCCCCTACTTTTAGGCAAGGTGAATCTTGCGTGTCACAGGTTAGGTGCACGAAATAAACCACTTTTTGCATTACCTAAAATTAAACAAAAAAATGCCTCAAATAATTTTGTATCTCGTACATGCAAAAAGTTTAACTTAAAATATTGTAAATATTAGATATTTTTCACCTTGAATATGATAGTTACAAAGAAAATATTGTAAAACTTAATATATTATAATTGGTAGTATCACTTTGAGTTGTATATATAATGTTACTTTTAATTACTTACTACTTAATGTTTTAATTTATGAATACCATTTAGCTTGTTTTATTCTTTTATATTTTTAATTTTATACAACATAATATTGTGGTTTGCTTTTATTATGTATTAGATATCTGTGGAAACTTCATTGGTTTTTAGGATTACTTTTATATGTTTTATTATGTAATTTATTATTGCACTGTATGTTTCCCTTAAAAAGCAAATAAATAAATAAACAGTATTACTAGTTACCTACTTTGCAATGTACAGAAGTCGTGAAGTGTCCACGATTTTTTGTAAGACATATATGCCATGAAAGCAGTAAAATAGTATTTTCATTAAAGGCGATAAATCACACCTACATGTTAAATGCCACTAAAATTTAGCTAACGACATTGTATTTCGGTTCGAATCGAGAGGAGTTTTTAGTAACATCTACTATTTTTCCATCAAAAATCTTTTTATATAAAAGTTGTGCTAATAGATATATGTTAAAATAAATCATTATTTTATCATTGCTACATAAAGAAAATAAATTTTAGCACACCATAAGCGTGGTCAAATGCGAACATATATTTTATATAAATTATTAAAATGATCAGATCAGGGTTAAAAACAATAAATCATAATTCATAATCCACAGTTTTTTTCCGCGGGTACTCTAGGAATTAATTTACAATTGCAATACTAATAGTTGCACATTGCTAACCTATTTTTGATTATATCTTTATACTAAATAGGTACTTATCTTTTTCCTCGTCGCCACTTGTAATGTCTGCTATCTTCTCTAACCACTGTAGTGTAACACAGGCTCGGCACGCACTTTAACTAACAACACGTCCACTCTCGCCCGAGGCTCTCGTGTAACTGACGCGGTGCGCTCGAGACAGTGACTTATATATAAATGTATGTTTGTGTATTTGTGCATGGTAAATTATTAGTAAATAGAACAAATAACAATATTTACTGTATACTACATATAAGCAAACACTACACAAACGGAGACATATAATTTCACATTCCTCTTTCATACACGTGACTAATGTCTGCAGTTCTGCCTCTGATGGTGCAATAAGCACTGCATCATCAGCATACAGCAGACAATTTACTTTTATGTCACCCAATTTCACACCCAAACAGCTATCTTTCAGCTTCTGTAAACAGCTGTCGAGCTACAGTATGAACAGCCAGGAAGACATGACACAACCCTGCTTTACGCCCGTTTGGACGTTAAACATGGGTGACAGGTCATGCCCTACTCGTACACAGGCTTTACAGTCACAATAAAGAGACTACACAGCCCTTAGCAATCGACCATCCACACCATACCCCGGCAACAGTTCCCACATTTTCTTCCTTACAACCTTATCAAATGCTTTCTCAAGATCCACAAAAGCACAGAAAATCTTCTGGTTAGCAGCCAGAAGCTTTGCCGTGATTATGCGGAGAGAAAACATTTGATCCGTGCATCCTCTTCCAGGTCTAAATCTGCATTGTGCCTCCCATAGAAGTCTTTCCGATTTCTCTTGCATCCTACGTGTCAGAACCTTCGAGTAAACTTTACTTGCTAAACTGATCAAGCTGATCGCCCGATAGCACCCGCAGTCAAAATGTGAACCTTTACCTTTATATAAAGGCACAATGACTGCGGATCGCCAATCATCCGGGACATCCCCCGTCCGCCAGCATTAGTTATTATTTTAATTTTTTTAGTTATTACATTAATTTAAGTAATATAAAACATAAATAAGGGATATAGAATATGTTTACCCATACTGCCTTGTAACATGGATATAGTAATGGGAGGGCGGACCCTCCACACACAGACATTATTTGCTTAAATGGAGGTTCCAATCTACATAGTTATGTTTCAACAAATTTGTATTATATTAATAACATAAAATACTTAACACACTGGGTAGGCGGGTTGGTTTGTTGGTTCATCGGTCAGGTTTCTCTGATAATTTTAATCTATTCGTAGCAGTTAAGTTCTAGCCTTTACTATTGGGAGAAGGATTACCTCTAACTGTCACGCTTGTTAAAACTCACACCGTCCACTATTACAACACGGTAATTTTTTTAATAAAATAAAAGTTAAAGATACGTATCATATAACTCCTAATGCTAGACATAGGCCCCCTCTTATTTCAGGAAGGATTTAAGGATATGAATGTGTCGCGCGCCCCAATGCATGTTGACGGACTTCACGTGTCTTCGATTAATTTTTAATTCCTTCGACATGCAGGTTTCCTTACGATGTTTTCTTTTAACGCCAAGCTTATTATAAACTTAAAATTGCAACAAACAATTTTATTGATGTCAGCCGAGCATAAAGCGTATCTACTATAGAATTTTAATTTTAACTGTCAGATTTCGATGAAATTTAGTTAAAAATAATCTACGTAGTGTGAACAAGAAAACTACAAGCTATTTTCATTGATTATAGTCGAGATATTATATACAAACAAATATGTATGTGTATCAAATAGATACACAAGCATCACCTAATGTATGTATCTTCTAATGTACACACATACGTATACATAATTAAATAAACTTTCACTCACTTACCCTACAGTATACATAAGTAGACTAGTTCCTATCGTTTGATTGTCCTAATTTTAGAATTTAAGTAATATAAAACATAAATAAGGGATATAGAATATGTTTACCCATACTGCCTTGTAACATGGATATAGTAATGGGAGGGCGGACCCTCCAAACACAGGCATTATTTGCTTAAATGGAGGTTCCAATCTACTAGTTTTTAAAGCATGTACTTTTTAAAACGAAATAAAATTTATTTGTTTATTATTTATGAGTCGTGTTAATATTTTCTAATTTGAATTTACTAATCCCAACTCTGTTTATTTTATTACGTCTCTCTGTTCATATTATGTTTTATTTTAACTTTTGAAATAACAACTATTAATTTTTAGACGGTTTTATTGCAAAAAGTTATAATATTTTTTTAGTTCAGTTAATTACTGGAAACACTACAATTTTGATGTTTAATTAAATATAAATCAATTTTTTTATACTTTATCCCTTAAAACAATGTTTCAATATAATAATTATATAATAATTTTATTATAACAAGTAACTCAGCCCATTTTAGTTCACAACACGAACATACCTAATGTAATATTAGCAGTCGCTAGATCAAACACATCTATGGGTTGTATCTCCAAAAGCTTTTAATATAAATAACAATATCCCCCTAAGCTATACTCTTGTGACAAGTGCTTCGTTCTAAAGATTTTGTTCATCTCACTGACATGTCTGGCGGTGGAGCAGTGAAGCACTATACTACATAGGAACAACAACAAGCTCTCTCTGAAGTTGTTTTTGGCATAAAATCAATATTCTATTTACTAATATGTAAGATACATTGCTAATTAACATAGGTTAAATGAAGAAAATTTATTTAAATATAAAAATTATTGTTATTATCATCATTAGAGCCATTCACAATTCTGGCTGAATATAGGCCACCCCTAGGAATGTTACACTACACTAAGCTAATGACACACTAGGAAAGTCAAAAGACTGGATCCTGAGCTACCTGCATTCTTCGACTTTCTGCATCTCTTATTCATCAGGTCGTCGTTCCATTTAGTAGGGTACTGACGACCTAAAGAGTAAGGGATGTAGGAAGACCGTCCTACACTTCCCTTGAACCTACCATCAGTTGGCGGTTCTTAGAGCTATATTAATAGAGCTATATTAATAGATATAGCTATATTAATAGAATAGCGCCATGTTAATAGTTCTGGTTATACCAGTTGTGGATGTATCCGTTAGTATTATATGGCAGGCCCATTGCCACTTAAGCGTAAGGATTTATTAGTAATCCGTTGTCATTTCTAAGTCTATCACTCAGAGACCCCGAGCATAGCTCTATCTATGGTTCGCTGAGTGATCTTGAGCTCCATTTTAAGGCTGCTTGTGAAGGACAACGTCTCAGATCCATATGTATTCTGGCGATAAGTGCTGGTTGAATAACAGTGTTTACAAGTTTTGAGGTTAGTATACGTGACGAGATGACGTCATGAATAGTTATAGCCAGATTAATATTTTTCATAGATAGCTTTGTACAATAATGTGTTCACTTTTATTTAGAAGCGCAACTGGGATCCAAAACTATTACGGAAATATTTTTGGTTAATTTACATAATATTAAGGCCTAAAATATCATGTATTTCGTATTCTAAACGTTACCTTTACAGCCTATCAAAGTCAACTACTGAACATCTTCTTCCCAATATATTACCTCATAAATCCCCCAATACTATTTGCTATAGTTGACATGCTTAGCAGGCAAGTTGACAACCACAGTCTTTATTTTTTATTCGTTATTAACATCTCCTGTTTTATTCCCGTCTGTCACCTCTTACGATACCCGCGGGATGATATAGGATAGTGGATATTCTTACGCGGCTACTACACGGTAATATAATTTCGAAGAACACTAATGGAGTAATCCTTTCAGTGAGGCTGCACAATTATCAATAACGTAGCAGCCCACAGGTAAACTGTTGAGTTGAGTATAGCCATTTGTATTATAAACCGTATTGTCTTGCAAAAGCAACATAACTGGTCAAATTTAACCGTCTTTATACTGTAATGTCTTCTTTTATTTCTCCGTTATTTAATACCTTTCTAATATTGCAGTAGCTTTTTTGATAATCTATTTCCCAAATTTCTTTGCTGTCTCAAAATAACTGTCCGGCTAATTTTGACACTTTAATTATTTTCATCATGAGGAGTTAATATCTAGCTGTTTCTACATGTAGGAACTTCACCCGCACCTGGTGAACTTTGTTATTTATAGTTTGGTAGAAGCATTTTGTAGTTTGGTGATGGCGTAATCAATGTGATGTTGTCGGCTGTGTGCTTTTTATCATTTAAATAAACGTTACCAATTACGAATATTATTTTTCTTTTGTACCGTGAAGACTTTAACATACATAAATTGGGCACTAACAAAATATCCGACCCGGAACAGTAATTTGTAGGCCACACAAATACAAGCCCGAGGTTCCGCATCGCCACAGCCAAATGCTTATAAAAATGTGGAAACGCGTCTTTTGCCGAATTCTTGGAAAAGCGTATTGAAGATTCAATGAATTTAGGAGATGGTAAATTCTCTTTGTGCTTTTACAATGGCTTTTGTTAAGACTCAAGATTGAAGAGCGTAGCTCGAAATTAATGTAATGAATTTCACAAGTCCAAAAATCGCTCAATGTTCAGAAATTACTACAGCGTAAACATTTAATAACAGTCACCCAAATAAAAACATTTTGGGTACATTCAATAATAGTTCCCAAAATGTTTTTATGAATGGTCGTAGACAAAACATATTATGAGGTTTGCCTAGATAAATTATTAGCGAACGTGTTCTTGCGAATTTTGCGATTTATCACAACCATGTTTCTCCTTAAAGCATCTCAAGTATGTAATGAAATATTAGATTGTTAATAAATCTGTAGAGAAGTCCGGTCTGTAATTATAATATATTCTTGCAAAAACAAGTCCAGGGGACTAAATAAAGGGTTCTGCAGCCGAATTAGTGGCTTTTAGAATTTTTGTCTGTTTGTCTGTCTGTCTGTATATTCTGGATTCACGCAAAAACTACTAAACCGATTTACATGAAATTTTGCATGTAGGTAGTTAGTAACCTGGGACAACTTATACGCTACTTTTTTTCGATTGCGGAACTTCAGAAAAGAAGGTTTAGTGTTTTCCTTCCTTTAGAAGTTAATTTTCTATTAAAACTTAGTTATAGGCGGGATGACGAGTGTTTTTCAAATCAATACCATATTTGCCCCAATCCGAGACTTTGTTAAGCAAAGACTCGACTTCAGGCACAAGTTTGTCCCGGTACTCAGCGACGTTTTCCCGAGAAATATTGGCACGGCCGGTATATAAGGCATCACCAGCGCTGTCGTCTGCATAGCAATTAATGCTACTAGTTAGCAACATATCATTGATATGCAGGAGAAACAGCGTTGGTGGTAGCACGCAGCCTTGTGGAACACCAGCGTTGATAGGCTTGAAATCAGAGCTTGCACCGTCTACTACGACCTTGATGCTCCAGCAAGGAAACTGGTGATCCATTTGCACAATTTCTCGGGAAGCCCATAGGAAGGAAGCTTCGAAAGAAGCGCTTTATGCCAGACCCGATGGAAGGCCTTCACTATGTCCAAACTAACGGCCAATGCCTCCCCCTTGGACTCTACTGCCTCCGCCCATCTATGAGTCAGATAGAATAGAAGATCACCAACTGATCGACCTCGACGAAAACCGTACTGGCGGTCACTTATCAGCTGGTGATCCTCAAGGTACCTCATGAGCTGGCAGTTTATAATGGATTCCATTATTTTGGAGAACAAGGAGGTGATGGCAATAGGCCTGTAGTTGGACGGGTCTGAGCGGTCGCCTTTTTTAGGGATCGGGTGGACCAAAGCTGTCTTCCATGAATTCAGGACTACGCCTTGGGAGTAGGAGTATCGGACAAGACTCGTTAAAACCGGTGCCAACTCCGGAGCACACGTCTTCAGCACAATGGGAGGGACTCCATCGGGCCCACTCGACTTGCTGATGTCCAGGGAGAAGAGTGCTTTGCGAACCGAGCGCTGTGTAAACCGCACATCCGGCATGGAGCACTCACATCGCAGGATGGTCGGCAGTGTGTTCCCCCTGTCATTTAGAGTCAAGTTGGACGCAAATAGAGAGCTCAACAGATCGGCTTTCTCCTTTGCGGCATGGGCCAGTGAGTCGTCCTCCCTGTGTAGAGATGGAAGAGATGGCTGACAGAAGTTCCCTTGGACAGCCTTGGCGAGAGACCAGAATGCACGGGTTCCCGAAGGAAGGCAAACTAGTTTCTCGCCAATTCTGCCGATGTGCTCAGACCTTGCATTGGCAATGACGCTTTTGAAGGACCTGGAGGCGGAATTATACTTCTTTTTAAGTGCGCTGGTATTTACATCCCGAGACGTGGATGTGTCAGCCTAGGCCCGGTAGCACTCCTGCTTATAGCGTGATGCTATTTTACAGGAGCGACCAAACCATGGCTGGGATCTGCCTCCGATGGGCACCACAGAGGATGGAATGAAAAGTTCCATACCCTGAAGTACCACATCAGCAACAGAATGGGCAACAACGCTGGGATCTTCCGGCGAGAAGCAAACCCGCCCCCAAGGGTACGATGCAAAAAACGACCGCATCCCGTCCCAATCAGCTGACCTATAGTGCCAAACACGGCGGCAAGCTGCAGATCGCAACTGCGATTAGAGCGTGAGTGGCACCGTACTCCGGATTAGACAATGGTCCGAAGAGCCCAGAGGGGCATCGACGGAGACCTGATATCCGTCCGGATGAGAGGTCAGCAGAAGGTCCAACAGGGAAGGTACATGGTCTTCCACATCTGGGATCCGCGTAGGCGAAGTAACCAGTTGTGTTAGATATGCCAAAGCAAAGTCATAGACAGATCTACCCGCATGATCGGTTTAAAGAGAACCAAGCCATTCAGCGTGGTGGGCGTTAAAATCACCGAGTATCACGATCTCTGCGGATGGGACCTGTTGTAGCACGGATTCTGCAGCCATTTGGACGTGGTCGATGAGTCGGTCTGTGTCGGCATTACCGCTATGGGACCTATAGAGGCACCCGTAGACGCGGGGATGGTCGTCGCTGTCTACGCGCAGCAATAGGATGGACAGGTCCGTACCTTCAAGACTGCCGAGGCGTCGAAAACAGATGTCCTCTCTGACGTATACGCAAACTCCAGCCCGGGGCACAAAGGAGTGTTCCAATTTGTACCCCGGGTAGGAGAGATATGAAGTATCAGCCGGAGAGGACACCTGAGTCTCGGTTAAAAAGAGCAAGGCCGGCTTAGGCGTCTCTAGATGGTAATGGACAGCGTTAAGGTTGGAATAAAGTCCACTGATGTTGCAAAAATTCACGGATAGCGTGACAGGGGTCGCCTTGGTTGTATTGCTTCGCTTGCCCCGAGCAGCATTAGTCGCGAGCGGAATTTTGCCCCCCCCCCCCCAGAATACGCGGGGCACCCACCCTCAGGAGTGAAGTAGTTTGGTCGTGGATGCTCAGCGAGGGATTCTCCAGTGGTGCTGGTACCTTTCTGAGGTAGTCTTTTATTTAATTCTACTACCATTTTGATGGGGGGGGGGGAATTGGACCTCCGGCCACCTGCACTCACCAAGCGCAACGCAGAGGTAAACCTCTACTTCACGCTGGTATTCTGTGAGGTCGTGGTACCACCCCGGTTCTAGCTGGCCCATCCGTGCGGCAGCAAAAGCTACCGCTTAGCTCTACCACTGTTTTTCAATAGATAATAGTGACGTCTATCAAATATATGAAAATTGATAAGGTTTTTATTTCAATTACTAATCTATATGTAAATTTAATGTTAATTTATGTTAATTTAATTGTACACAAAATTATCTTGTTCACACTGCCTTATATACAGGGATTGCCACAGGAAAATAATTTAAGACATAATTTAAATATACAAATGCATAATTTAATATGTAATAATAATTTAAATTTGACATATAATTGTAATGATAACAATCTCTTGTATTTATGGGTCACTATTTTGGTAATAATGGCTTACACATAAAATATAGATCTATACAGTATAAATGATATGTACTGATATGTATTGTTGCACGCTTTTTTGTAGAACTATTTAGGAGAAACAATTCCACGATACATTATAATATTTGTGTAACTCTTACAGTTATTGCATAGCCGCCAAACTAGCACGCAGGTAACACTTTTTTTGACTTACTTAACGCTTATCGTTATATTTTAACCAATTTATACAAAGAAAAAGTTTACAGCATATATACGTCCCACTGCTGGGCACAGGCCTCCCCTCATTTCCGAGAGGGTTTCAGAGCAATGAAGCGTCCGCCGCGCTGCCCCAATGCGTATTGGCGAACTTCACATGTCTTCGAAATATATTTTTTTCTTATTTCACAGACATGCAGGTTTTCTCACGATGTTTTCCTTCACCGCCGAGCACGTGGTAATCCAGTATTTAAAATTGCAATGAACAATTTTATTAGTGCCGGTGGGGATCGAACCTAGTTTGCTCGCATACTGTTTACGCATAATTTACACAATGTCTTTATTAACTGTCTTTAGAACTCCCGATACCATCCACATTATCTGGATGATTGGCGGTCCACGACTGTGCGATTTAGAAGATGTTTTCTTCCTCGCACGACTTCCTTGTGGAATCGATTACCATCAGCGATTTTTCCGGACCGATACGACTTAGGGACCTTCAAGAAAAGAGCGTACTCCTTTTAATAAGGCCGGCAACGCATCTGCAATTCCCTCCCTGGTGTTGCAGTTGTTCATGGGCGGCGGTAGTCACTTACCATCAGGTGAGCCGCATGCTCGTTTGCCCCTTCTCATATAAAAATAAATAAATATAGACTATGTGTTGTTCTGATGTATGAGCTATATTATAGTAAAGTTTCATTAAAATACGTTCAGTAGTTTTAGCGTAGAAAAGTAACACACATACATACATCCATATATCCTTACAAACTTTCACGTTTATAATATTAGTAGGGTTAGTAGGATATTATAAAGACATCTTAAAAGTCCTAGTATCCATTTCGGTGTTAAAAAAGCAAAAAAAATATTTTACTGGCACAAAACATTAAATTATTCGGGATACTCCGCTAACAGTGTCTGCAAACATTTTCCCAGAGAGACCTTTGACTTCAAAGCAAGTTCCACTAGTAAGTAAGGATCGTGCTGTTAATTTATATTAAAGTGATCTCGAGGTTGTTTCAAAGTTACCTACTGTAAACTACATTGCTATAAATTATTTGCTTCTGCTATATAATGCACATCGAAACTGCTTCCATACACTGAATGTCTTTCATAATACTTTTTTAGTAATCATGAATACGAAAGAATACATGTACACTGAAATAAAAGAGAAGCTCAATTTTCTATTCAAAAAGTCCATTTACAAAAAGTTTAGGAAAAACAATTGGTTGGAAGCTATTTAAAAGTTTCTAATTTAAAATATAATTAATTCCAAATTAGTGTCCTCTCATTTCCCAGTTCATTAATAAAGTTCATAACAATGAGTAAAAAATGATAAAAGGTATTGTATGTAATAACACATTTTTGCCCAGTTAATGTATTAATAATTATAAGACTAAAATTAATTATCATGTAATGTAAATTAATGTGCATTTAATAATTATTAAACCTTTATTAATGTAAAGCTTATTTTAAAGCTATGGATTTTTTTAAGTAGGTGTTTAATAAATAGATGTTTGTATTTTTAGTCGACTTTACTTTATTTTTAAAATGACGGAGACGAATAGTTTTGCTAAATTTAGTTTACTTATGGGCAATCGAACACCTTTTCATACCTTCGCATGTCGAAAATAGTCAAGACATTTAACAAAAAATAACGTTTATATTACCTGTACCCTTCGTCTCAAATGAAACTGACAGAATCTCGAACAATTTAATATTTATAGCGTTGGAAAAATGTTATGTAATATATTTCAGAATGAGTTCAAAAAAAACGAGAAGACTCGACGTCTCGATATTCGAAGCGTTTGTTTTTCTACCGACTTCAAAACGGAGGAGGTACTCAATTCAACTGTATGTTTTAATTGTTTCTTTTTTATGTGTGTTACCTCATGACTTATTTCTGAGTGAACAGTTTTCCCATGATTTTTTTTATTTGAAAACGAGTGCTTCACATGTGGTCCCATATAAGTTTGTTCAAGGTCTGACCAATAGTTTATGAGTCATTCTTAATAAATTAAATTGAAGTTGGTTGTACAAAATGTTTAATTTCAAATTATTTTAATGTGCATTTACAAATTTCTCTGTAACTACTGAACCGATTGAAATGATTACTGTTACCGTTACAGCCTATTAAAGTTCACTGCTGAACATAGTCCTCCCGCATAGATCGCCTCATATGGGGGTATATTTGCCATGTTACCACGCTTGGCAAGCAGGTTATTTACAACCGCAGGTTTTTATTGTTTTCAGTTGTTATCAGGAAGATGCTGCTGTCCATCTCCTCTTTCATTTTTCCTCAGTCGCCTCTTACGCCACCCTCCAGATGATATGGGGTAGTGGATTTTCTTACACCGCCACTACACGGTTACACATGTAACAAAAAATAATGTTTATATTACCTCTACCCTTCTGCAATGAAACTGTCAAAATCTCGAACAATTTAATATCTAGAGCGCTGGAAGAATGTTATCTAATATATTTTACCAGAGTTCAAAAAACGAGAAGGCACTATAACGAATATATTCGACGCGTATGTTTTTTTATGTACTTTCACCGATATCTCGGTGACTGCTGAAACGATTAAAATGATTATTTTTATTAATATACTCCTGGGGTGGTCCCATATAATTTAAAGGTAACTATTCAGTCTGTAAAAGTGAAAAAATAGGGGATGAAGATTTTAATACACCTATATAAATAACATTTCTAAGACCACTCAAAAAAGTATCGTTATTGTCTCTCAGGTATATAAGTCAACAAAATATTTTTGATAAAAGAGGCTATACATACTAATAACAATCATTCATAAATTTACTGAAAGCGTAAGTCTTATGCCTATTAGGTTCTGCACTACAGTAATCCGGTCTTAATAAATAGTAGTTATTACTGGCTGTGAGCATTCCTTCTTAATCCTCAGCCAGTCACATTATAGCGTATCTGTAGCCATCTCTACTATGTTTCAAGTATGGTTTGAAGTTTTTCACTTATTATTAGATAGTAAGTGGCTACTGCAAAAACCTCAAGAAAATGAAATATTTTGAAATAAAATAAAAAAAATAATTAAGGAAATAAGTTAACTTACTAAGGAAACGCCTAACAAAAACTTAATGTTTGTAGCAATATACCAGACTCATTTGCATATTATCTTGTGAAAGACCATCTGTATATATGTGTTATCACAGAAGTAATTATTAATAATACAACTTAAATACAACTTAAATAAAGCAAAATATACTTTAAAAATATTGATAAAATATTTCGATAAATTGAGAACTCCAGAGTCAGTAACAGTAAAAATTTTGTCGCCCCATAAAACGAGATTGAATATTCTAACGATTCAATTACTGCTTACAGCTATTTAATATAAAATAAAACAAGGAAAAAAATTGAGGGAAGTAGGATAATTATTAAAGTTTATTTAAAAGGTCGGAATTATTATATAATAACCCTAACAAAGCAGATATTTATTTTTAAATTAACTTTAATAAAAATATCTTAGGAGCAAATTCTTCACAGTAGGTGGTAATTTATTATATAAATTTTACTATTTTCTTTTTGAATGAAACAACTATAAAATAAGAAAGCCTGGAAATACCGAGCACACTATACTACTCTCTAATGAGAGAACCTGTACAATCTCTCACCATGTGTGTGATCTTAATTTGACAGTATTTGCTGCTATTTTAACCAAAAAATTTATGTAATAAAGGTAATAATATAGTTATAAATAATGTGATAAGTATTTTATATAATTAACCTCAGCAGTGAGTGATATTGATGTGTTAGCAGCGCCGATGGGTTTGGGCTCCACGGAATGTCATGCAAGAAAAGTGCCGGTAGGTTTTCACGGCACGGTTATTTGAACGATGTCATCCAAAGAGCTCTTGTATCTGTAAATATTCCCTCGGTTTTAGACGCTTGTGCATTTAGAGACGATAGTAAGAGACCCGATGGAATGACATTGTTCCCTTGAGAGAAAGGCAAAGCTTTAGTTTGGGATGTCACCTGCGTAGACACTTTGGCTGCCTCTCATCTCACGGGTACCTTGTTTAGAGCCGGCTTGGCATCATAAGCAGGTGAATTAAGTAAGTAGCGCAAATATGAGCCTCTGAGAGATTGCTACATATTTGAGCCATTTGCTGTAGAAACTATCGGCCCGTGGGGTCCATTTGTGGTCAAGTTCCTAAAGGAACTGACCTACAACTGGCGAATCCCTACACTCTTACTATAGCAGCCTCTTACTATACGGACCCTCTGTAATCTTCAAACCGGAACACAGCAATGCAAGTACTACTATTAGCATAACTGGGGTTCGATATCTTAAAACACGCAAATATAAAATTGTAGTTTTACTGACCTGTATTCAGATGAAACAAAATCTGAACATAAAATTTCAAGTGCTTATGTTTTAGTATGTCGTAAAAGTATCCTTATTTTCGTTTATTGTTGAAAATTTAACTTTATGTGTTACAGAAATTAAACGGTCGCTCATAAAAATATTCGAACTTTAAGTGAACATTTAGATAATGCATCTATATAAAGGCCAACATACTGATAACAATAAAAAATGATGATTGGTTTGGTTCCGATTTCCCGCGTTATTTTGCTAAGAAAGCAATTACTAAGAATTTAATAGTAGGCTTAATACAATTATAGAAAGTTTCATAAGAAGTAGAGCCATGTTGCAGTTATTATGTGGTTGAAGCACGAATGGGTCGTGTCGGCCGGAGAAGAATCACGCTCTCACAGAATAACTGCGTAAAAAAGCAGCTCAATACTAATTTGTTTCCTATAGTGAGTGTAGAGAACCAGACCCCTTTTTACAGAATACGTGGCATCCGTCTTTGTCCTCAGGGGTGACAACGTATCTGCATTTTAATTCTTAATCGAAGATAGATGTAGATATCTATGGGCCACCACATCCACTTACTATCAAGTGGGATGTGTGTTCGGTTGTCACCCTTATTCTATGAAAAAAGCCAATTCTAGAATGTGTATAGTAGTTTTTGTTAATACATTTTCATCAAACTGGGAAACTAACGAAGCTAAATAGCGAAAATGTACAATGAATGAACTTACTGAAGGGCAAACTCGCGTCGATACCGCCGACCGCTCCGTAACCGCACCTCCTCTTTGTTGTTGTCTCATCCTTCCCTCCTTCTGCACATGCAAGGCGCCCCAGAACGCACAAGCATGTCTTCCTCGGAGGTCTCCAATTCCACCAGCGCAACGGACTCCCACGAGTACGATATTACATTTACATTAAGTTCTTGATCTTGGGATAGATGTTAGTAGAGAGAAAGACAAACCTCTAGATGACTTGTGAGCTCATTTTCTTTAATTTATTCTTACATAGCTAAGTAAATTGTTACAGAAACTGTCTCGCCAAAATACAATTAGTTAGTCGGCGATTACAAGCTTTATAAACTATATATTATTACGAACCATCACTTATAAGTACCTACAACTAGTAATAAGTTAAAAAAAATATAAAATAATAATTAAAAGTTACTACAATTAATTATAAAAATTTTTAAAAACCTAATAATAATAATAATAATATAATATGACGTGAAGTGACGACCCCATCGCCCGCTGACGTTAAGGTTACGAGTGACAAAATATGTGACAAAACTGGTACGTCAACGCAGTTAGTCAGCGCCGTGCTTCAGCAAAACTGAAGATGCAAAGGCCCGCTTGTGTAAATGGCCTCACCATGAATCGGTGCCGGGTCTGGGCGTCTCCCGTTAACTGACGCCCATTACATGGATGATGGAATTGAGTAATACGCGCAAAGGGCTGCTGCCTGGAGGTCGCCGGGGCGCTTCTGAGGCTGGCGCTGGACGCTATAGCATGGGGACTGCCAGCCGAGCACGAGGAACTGCACTACTACCCAGCAAACCCTCGCATCCATCATTCCCACCAGCTGGCTTGGTGTCTTACTTACTTACAGCTTATTTTTACTTATTTACTTACATTACAAGTACCACTTACTTGCCGGAAGTCGTGCTCAAAAATGACCGCACCAGTCTCTACTGGGACCGGGCCGTCATCACAGACAGGACTATTCTTGCCAATAAGCCTGATATTGTGCTGATGGACCGGGAACAGTCAAGAATATTTTTGATCTACATTACCATTCCGTATGACGTGAACCTCGTGAAAGCCAAAACAGATAAGCGAACAAAATTTCTGTACCTGGCTCTCGAGGTGACCGATATGTGGGGTGGCCTGCCAATCGAAATTATACCTGTAGTCTTTTCTGCGAACGGGCTAATCCCAGTCAGCCTCCCGGGTTTCCCTCTCGACTGGGACTCCATGACGGACCGCTCCGGGCTCAAAGCGGAAGGCGGTGCTCCTCGATACTGCCCGCATTGTCCACCGGTTTCTCTCTCTTTCCCCCTAACCCTCAATCGTTCGGTCACCCCTGCCGAGAGCTTTCATCTGATTGGTTTTTTATTTATTTACGTATTCTTTAGGTATTTATTTCACTATATTAATATATTTATATTTATATTTATATTTATATATATATATATATATATATATATATATATATATATATATATATATATATATATATATGTATATGTATATATTTGTCATTTCCATTTATATATTTGTGCAGCCCAACCAGATGAGAAAACTATTTAAATATCCTCCATAATAATAATAAAGCAATCAAACAATGTATACTTGTAGCACTAATGTACTTTGTTTAATTTAACTATATTTCTGTTTAAAGGCGTAAGGCTCTTAATTATTTGAATATCACCCTCACTTATATTAAAAAGAGGTTTCTGCGCTAACCATCTGTATCATGTCTGTATCTGCATTCTTCATCAGGCATAATATATCCACCAATTGCCATGAAAGTTAACAATACAATACAATACACACGTGCGTCCATTTTCCATCTATAACTGCCTAAAAAAGTCTACTGCTGTACATAGACCTCTCCTATACATATATTGGCTTCATAGGGGAGATCCTGAAGTATTAAACTTGTTACGGAGGTTTCTAAATTAAGCAATCAAAAATTCAAGCGATCTCGCCCCTCTTGTTTTAATCAAAATATGAACGTTTAACTCTTAACATTTGTTAAAAAAAATTAGTGCCTGTAACCCTTGAAACGGTTGAAGTAAAACTTATTAATATTAGATAATTGATATAATCAGGCGTTACTTTGCGGAAATCCATTATATTCAAGTTGGTAAAAATTTGTTAGATATATCTAACAAGTTTTAACCAACTTTATTATTAATATGAATTTACAATATCATCACTTTAATCCGTCACAATTCAACTGCTGAACATCGTCTGAGTATGGCTGAACATGGCTTTAACATGGTAGAAACGACACAGCAAAGCAGTTCCAGAGCCACTGCATCCATCCATTTCCTACATATTTTACCAGGTTGTCACTCCATCTAGTAGGGGGCTGTCTTACACTTCGTCTACCGTTTCGAGGCTACTGCTAGAGATCATTTTCTCCCCATTGGTTGTCGATTCTCAAACTATATGGTCGGCCCATGGCCACATCAGCTCTCGACCGTTGCCGTAACCGTTACAGCCTATTAAAAATCCACTGCTGAACACAGGCCTCTCCCATAGAATGCCTTATAAGGACCTAACGTGGCAAATTACCCCCTTATTAGGGCTGGAAGTCGCAGTTTTTTATTTCATTTAGTTTTTGTTACGAGTATAAGGCAGACGCTGCTACCTAACTCCTGGCTTCACTCCGCGCTTATAAATCTTATATATGGGATTCTGATAAAAAGGGATACTTGCCATAGTTGCCGCGCATTGCAAGGGGGTTGGCAACCGCAGTTTTTTTATTTCATTTAGTTTTTTTTTATAGGGAATACGCTGCTACCTAACTCTTGATTTGTTTCTCTGTTGCCTCTTACGACACCTACGGGGTGATATGGGGTACTGGATATTCTTACACCGCCACTACACTGTGTTTGAACAGTTACTTTTGAGTAAAACTAGGTCTAGTAAAGTCCAAATCTATATACGAGTATTAATAATACGGAAAGAGAAAACTTATTAAGCATATTGCACTAGAGTTGGCATAATAAAGATTATATGCAGGAAGGAGGGTTAAAACGTATATATAATATTTAAAAAATATATTAAATTAAACATATAATATCAAAGATTTCGAACACTTTTGGGTACGGTTCCAGCGTATGGCTTTATTTTCTTCACTCAGTCAAAGCCAAAGCCTCCTCAAGTGGCTTATTGACTGAGTGAAGGACTTTCTGAGTAAACGGTCTCTCGATGGCGGCTCATCCGATCGAACGCTGGAGTTTCTTAGCATACTAATGATCTGCTTATGACCAGTATCTATGGGTATGCAGACGACAACACAGTTGTGAAGAGATACCAACTGAGTCTCCGGCTAGTTGGTGTCAAATCCAGGCCGAAAGATAAGCTACGGCTGAACGTGTAAATTCAACTCACACTACAGGCAGTATCCAAATTTGGCGATGCCAATCTTGTAAAATTCAACGCCTCCAAAATACAAGCGTGTCTCTTTACTGAAAAAGTAGCCAGCTCACCTGAGCTCTACCTTTTCGAAATGAATCACTGGAATACACCGACCACCTTCAGTTGTTGGGGATTGAGATTTCCTCAAACCTGAACTTCGTGCAATTCATAGAGTCCCAGGCCAAGACTGGGAAAAAGGATGCAAGGAAGGTAGGAACGCTGAGACAGCTGCTTACTTTACATACAGAATAAGTCCGGTCGTGCATGGAGTATTGCTGCCGTATATGGACTGATTATGCAAAATTGCACCTGGTAGCTTTGAACCCAATGGAAAGGTGTGCTAAGAGGCTTATTTGTGACCCGAATCTGGTTAAAATGAATCTCACCGATCTCGAACAAACGCACATAAAGGAGTTGAATCAATTGCCAGCATCTTTCTTTCCATCCGATTACAATATGTGTTTTCAAGGTTTTTTTTTTATAATATAGGTTGACAAACGAGCAGACAGTCCACCTGATGATAAGTGGTTGCTGTGGCCCATAGATATCTACATTTATCCTCGTTTGCGAATCAAAATGCAGATGCATTGTCACCCGTGAGGACTAAGATGGAATGTCTCTTTTCCAGTAAAAAGGGTCTCCGATTCTCTACACTCACCCTACGAAACACAGCAGTGTTAAGCTGCTATTTTACGCTGGTATTCTGTGAGAGCGGGGTCCTTCCCCAGTCGAGCCGACCCATTTGTGCTACAACTATACTACTAATATAGCTGCAGCATGGCTCTACTACGTCAAATACCTAAATATCTAAGTGACAAGCAAACTACAAATATATACAATTATAAATGTTGAGCATTCGTTTCGCACCAAAGAGATTTAAATATATAGGTATACTAACTACTTAAATGTCTTTGTTTCGCACATAGTGTAAAAAGCTTAGCATTCTTACAAACTAGGGTACTACAAATTTCATGAGAAGAAAGATTGTTAATAAATTTTTAATACAATTGCTCAAAAAGTGGCGTATTGCAGGGACGTATAGCGTTCGGGATGTGGGCTATTACATACTCGAGCTTTTTCTTTACCTTTTCCGAACTCGTGCGTTCTCTTTCCCAACTGTCAAAATAATCTCTATTAAAAAGAAAAAACCAACCACGAAGTATTTACTAAAAATATTCATAGAAGTTTTTATGATTCATGGAAATATTTCTAAAAAGAAGCTACTAATTTGTTTCAATATCAGATTTAATGATTTGATTCAATGAGTTAGGTTAGGTTGCATTTCATTTCGTCTCATTAAATTTCATTTTCATTTCATATCAATAAAAAATTCTACTGAAGACTTGGCTGTATGGGCATAGTTCCCTATGCCTACCCAGAATGGGTGAAGAAAAAAATCTCTGTTTATATTCTTTTACGGTTGGCGCCATTTTCCAAAAATGTTCTTTATTAAATTGCTTCATTTTTCGCAACTGTAGTAAAAGTAGTTGTTCAGTACATGTGCGGAATTGCAATGACAGGCTTTCCGCACTCGTAATGAAATATACTATTCTTGAAATAAAAATTTATTCTATTTAGTAATTTATTTAATTCCAGTTGCAGTAAAAAAAATAATGGGTACTCCTAGGAGTACCCATAACCGACGAGCGTGTATGCGTAGATATATGGATGTAAAAGAGGCGAGAGAGGTGTGTCAGGATCGCGCCAAATGGAAGTCCGTAGTCTCTGCCTCTGGGTGACAGGCGTGAGTGTTTATGTTATTTTTTTTTTTTTTTTAATTTATTTTGGCAACAAACAGTCGTATACAAAAGAAAATGCAATACAAACAACTTATCTCTTAAAAATTGACCTACAGTGCCGAAAAGTTAAACACAATTTAAAAGAAAGTTACATGGTAACACTACATAGCTATTATTTACATAACAAAACGACTAAGTACAGAAGCATTAATAGAATATATAGGTATATAAACATACCAAAAAAAAAAAAAAAATTGCAACTCACTTGCAAACCTTACTTAAATTGGTTTTTAATGTTTGTTTTAAGGTATTGAGAGATGTGTTAAAAAGGTCGATATTAGTAAATTGTTTATTATATAAGTCAGTGGAACGGTATACGAATGCGTTACGAGTATATCTTTTATGTAACCGCGGAGGAACAAAAAGTGGCATTTTACGTGAGGATCGCACTGGAAGACGAGCACGAGCAATAAATGATACCTTTGAGAGAAGTAGAGAAGAGTCAATTAAATTATTCAAAATTTTATATAGAAACATTACATCAAATAATTTTCGTCTATTACAAAGGGATAACAATTTATACCTAAGCAAAGATTCATCATATGATTCGTTAGTAATGTTATTACGATAGTTAAGAGACCTTAGGAATATCTTTTGTACTCTTTCAATTCTATTCTTATGTATATGATAACAGGGACTCCATACAATACTACAAAAATCTAAGATTGACCGAACAAAGGAAAAGTATAGAGTTTTTAACGTTATTGTTTTATTAAAGGGTTTGCTAATCCTAAGAATAAATCCCAAGCTACGAAATGCATTGCCTAACATATAATCAATGTGTAGATTGAATGACAATTTTGAATCCATTATTATTCCCAGATCTCTAATACTATCTACTCTTTTGATAGTGGTGTCATTCAAGCTATAATCAAATATTATATTGTTGACTTTACGTGTATATGATATAATATGGCATTTATCAATATTAAGATATAATTGGTTATTTCCACAATAATTACATAGAGAAGTTATGTCTTTTTGCAGCTTTACACAGTCATCAACTGTTTCGATAACTCTGAATAACTTTGTGTCATCGGCATAAAGTAGGTAATCACTATTTTTTAGTGCAAATCCTATATCATTAATATATAAAGAAAACAGCAAAGGGCCCAAGTGTGATCCTTGAGGAACACCTGATGGTACGGGTAGAAATTGTGAAGAGTATCCCTTTACACAAACTGCTTGAAATCTATTTTTAATATAAGATTGGATCCACCTGAGAAGGTTGCCGTGAATACCAGCCCTTGTAAGCTTCTCAATAAGTAGATCGTGATTTAATTTGTCGAAAGCCTTGGAAAAATCTGTGTATACAACATCCACTTGTAAGTTATTATCCATGGCCTTCGACAAATAATCAGTAAAAGTTACCATATTGGTATCCACACTACGGTGCTTAAAGAAACCATGTTGTTGTTGGCATATATAATTACGAACTGAAAACGAAATATAAGATGTGACAATTTTTTCAAGAACCTTTCCCAAAACACATAATTTGGAAATCGGTCTATACTCAGTAATTATATCTTTTCTGCTATTTTTGGGAATAGGAGTAATTAAAGATTTTTTCCACTTACTAGGATAAACACCGGTTTCAATAGAAGTTCGAAAAATTATGGTTACAGGTTTTGCGAGTTCTTTAGCACATTTGGAGATTAAAATAGGATGAATGTTGTCAGACCCTGCACCCTTATGAACGTTGACATTTTTTAATTCTTTATGAACAATATAATAGTCAATATTAACAGAGTTTATATCTAAAGTTGAAAGGGGATAAGAGCTAATAGAATGATTTTTAACAAGAGAATCATTTTTGAATAAAAAAACGGAATGAAAATATTGATTGAACGCGTCGCAAATCTCACTACCACTAGACAAAAGTTTTCCTTTGTATAACATTCTATCTGGAATGTCATTTGTGGAATTTTTAGATTTTACAAAAGACCAAAAATATTTTGGATGCTCTTTAATTTTCTCTTCAGCAATTTCAATAAATCTTTTGTAACAATTTTTCTCCATTTTCTTAAAACGATGTCTCAGAATAGAGAAGGTTTCATAATCACACAGGTTTCCATATCGTTTCCATTTTTTATGATATTTATATTTTTCTTTTGATAGTTTAATCAGAGGTTTATTAAACCACGGAGGAAATTTATTTTTGGTAGTAAGATATTGCGTCGGTACATGTTTGTCTACAAGTCCATCAAGCACATCATAAAAGTATGTAGTCATCAATTCTACGTCGGACTTCATAGTGCTAAAAGTTGCCACCCAGTCAATCGAATTTAATGAAGTATTGATTGCGTCGAAATCGGCTTTGTAGAAAAGTTTTTTCTTAATATAAGCACAGTTAAGCAAAGCAGAAGAAAATAATTTTAAATCTATTTTTAAAGCTTTATGATGGTTATCTTGCGGCACTAATGGGTATACGCTAGAAGAAACTGAACAGTTTTTATTACAAAAAATTAAATCTAGAAGTCTGTTATTTACATTAAATTGAGAGTTGAATTGTAATAGCAACGATAAATACATAAAATCGGCAGTGAGGCAAGCTAATCTATCATTGTTTGTTTGAATATCCATGGTATTAGTGGTTATATTATAATGCCAACAAGCATTAGTCACATTAAAGTCACCGAGAATAAGAAAAATATCATTAGAACTACAAATCATAAATTCGGCTACCCTATCATAAAAAGAAGTCAAGAATAGCTCATGATTATTGCCGTGTGCTATATATGTAGATATTAAATGTAAATAGCGAGGTGTGTTCTTAAGCTGACCGGACGAAGTAGGAGCGGTAATCGTGTACAGCGGCACCGACACCCATACCTCCTCTGCCGGTGGCGGCGCGCGCAAGTCTGCGCGGTGCTGAGGACACAATTCACGGCGAACCGCAATCAACACACCACCACCTCGCTCGTGCCCACTTAATGCAACATTACGATCACAACGGTATACCTGATAACGATTGTCAAAGTATTCTGAGTCATAAAAGTTATCATTAAGCCAAGTTTCGGTTAAACATATCGCATCGTAATTGTTGCACAATATTGCATTAAGAAAGTTATGTGATTTAGTGCGTAAACCCCTCACATTTTGATAATAAATGACAAAGTTTGTATTATCGTATTTTAAAAATTAAAGTTAACATCGTTCCACCAACATGTAAGAATATAAATATGTAATATAAACTTCGTATCTTAAACCAAATTAACAGAGACCTTATTCTAATGAGATTAAAAGTAAAACTTGATATATATAAATAGTTACATGAAATATTTGAATGGTTTACATGAAATATACAAAATAAAAATAGTCACTTAATTCTAGTAAGGTCAACTTCACTAGTTACCAGTAATGCTTTGGACTCGTCATTTTTACGTACAAATATCTTGCAATCAGACAACCAAACATATTTATAACTTTTTTCTTTAGCTATTAGACGCACATGCTTATATAATAATTTATTATGTGGCGATAAATGATCACTAATAAAAATAGGCTTAGACGGGCCGTCCACACCAGCGTCCACTGTTGTCAACCCACGTCGGGCACGCACAGCTGCAAGCATATCTGATTTCCGCTTTCTTTGTGTAAACCTAACGATTATATTAGGAATCTGGGATAGGTTATGAGATCTGCCATCAGCAATATTTGTATTATCGCTACTTTTTGTGTTAAAACGTCGAACACGGTGGATGTAATCAATATCCGATGACGCCAATGGAAAACCAATCTTCGTTGCAATGTTTTGAACAATAGTTAGTAAATTTTCACCCTTAGTAAAAGGTAATCCTGATATTTCTATATTATTGACCCTTCCTTGTTGTTCCCTCGCTTGTTGCTGTTCTGATAGGTTATTGACGGTGGATTGTAAGGCACGCATATCCTTTGAGATTGATTCAAACTTAAGGTTATTTTGCTCCATAGAAGATTTCAATAGGCAAATATCATTTTTTAGGGTAGTTTGTTCATCTGATAATTTCTCGGTGGTGAGCTTCATATCATGCAATTGCAGTTTAAACTCACTTAAATCGTCACGAAGAGCATCCAAAGAAGACTTTATGTTGTTATTATGCCTCTCAAGCACATTATTTATAGAAGTAGTAATTTTATTTTGAAAATCAATCATCATCCCTTGAAAATCACATTGGCAATCCGGTAATTTTCTCTTCTTTTGTATGAAATGAACATCTTCGCTGAGCTTTGATACATCAGGGTATGATCCCGATCCTTTTGGCGGACTTCTACGAACACTCATTTTTAGTTAAAATTATTTCGTAAACAGATGTATTCGAAGGTAGCTGTGTTATCGCGATAGTTAATTGCAATTTACGTAGGATATAAGCGCTCAACACGGCGGTATAAGCAAGGTGAAGCGAAACCAAGCGAAGCACAGGTTGGCTATCCTTTACTCGCAAACTAGTAATTAATGAGTCTGAGCACCACCGAATCTCTAGCCTTCCTCTACGCGCTCGATCGTTGTCGCTGATAAAATTTATAGTAAACACACCCGAAATGCACTGTTGATTAAAAACAAAATGCTATGGGTTAGCTGAACACAACAGAGGAACAATTTTGTACACGTGCAACCATGTAGAAATACGAAACAAGACTGTTTCGTATTTCTACATGGTTGTACTACAATGTTATATGTAAAAAAAATAATAAAGCCTTTGTTTATTATTTTCAAATTTATAAAATTCAGATATATGAACCCTATGAAATTCTGCCTCGCATAAAATCCGTTTAATCACTTTTTAATAATATACGATCGTAAATAACTTTTATATTTTTTCTACTAAGCCACTTTTTATTAGGATTCATATCTTTTAAGTATTTAATATTAACCTTTGATACCAGCACATTTAAATAATAAATTTCAACATCATCAGATTAACATGTTGTGCTATTTTTAATGCAGATTAATTTAAATTTAATATTTTTTTTACAACCGACTTTAATATAAATCATTAAGAATAACTCAAAACCTATTGGTCACAACTTGATTAATTTATATAAGACTACTTGAGTAGCACCAGCTTTCAAATAAAAAAAGAATCATCGAAAAAAGTTACGAGGTAACACATAAGAAAACCATACAGTCGAATTAAGTACCGGCTTCTTTTTGAAGTCGGTAGTAAATTGATAAATTGCTAACAAAATTTCTATAAACGCTACCTTAAGTTAGTATTTATATGCAAAATATTGAACAAGCAATTAATAAAATGTTAATATAAATGTTCAGTATGAATTATGTTGAACAAAAAATTATATAGAACTTTTAAGAATTTATAAAGGTTTAAAAAAGCATGTTTCCTTTTATTTACTGATGAATAGTGTGTAAAAGTATTGTCTATGTACAAATCGTTGTAGAATAATAAATGAATACCAGCGTAAAATAGCAGCTTAACGCTGCTGTGTTTCGTATGGTGAGTGTAGAGAACCGGAGACCCTTTTTACTGGAAACGAGGCATTCCATCTTAGTCCTCACGGGTGACAACGCATCTGCATTTTGATTCTTAATCGAAGATAGATGTAGATGTCTATGGGCCACAGCAACCACTTACCATCAGGTGGACTGTGTGCTCGTTTGTCACCCTTATCCTATTAAAAAAAAAGAATCTTTTATTAACTAAGTACTCTGTAGAACTTCTACAAAACAATCATATTCTTTACAGAAAGCAAATGATAGTGCCAACTTACCACCAACCAACACAAGCTTAGCCGTCAGAGCTGAGTTCCGTTAGATAGCTCATCTGTAATTATATTGATTTGTGTATAAGAACACCGTTCTAGAGATGTGATGTTCAATCTCGAACGGAGTTATCATCGCCATCTTCATCATCTCTATCATCAGTATCATCATCAGCAACAACAATGTCAGTGCCATTTATATTATAGCTCACAGTCTTTAAAGGCATTATGATACTGATGATGATATTGGCGATAATGACGACAATAGTGAAAAGCCAACTGGCTAACAGCATTAACATCATAAAAAGAGCCGCCAATATATTCGAAACAGCCGTTGACATCGTCAAACGACGAGTGCAATTTATTGCTATTTAGGTCGTTTTATTGATGGCAAAGTGCCGCTCGTGAGAGCACGATAAGACAAATGAAAGTTTTGTAATAGTTATATCCAATGAGCAGGGGAAGTATTTTGACAATTGATTGAATTGATCTGAACCACTGCCTATATTGGGTACTTTATATTTGTTGATAAGCTATAGATCTTTTCATAGTAAAATTTTGACAAAAACCCGACAGTACCTCAATGAAATATAACTTCTTCTGCAGCCCGTAAAGGCCTCTCCAGTTTTAGGGAGGACTCGTTATTATCATTACGCTCCACAGGCGGATTGACTGTCGCAGTACCTATGTTTACGTTTTTCACATATATAACGCTGCTTGCATTTCATGTAAACGTTAAAATTATACCGCTATCTATCATATTATTAGAACCAGATGGGCTGTGAATATTATCAAAGACTGAATTCAACGAAATGCCATGAGAGAGATTTTGGGAAAAAAATATCGCGTGAAACGAAAACTCTCGCTAGGAGCATGTCGCAAATTATTAAACAAGACTTTAAGCTTAGTGCTTACCGTTGATGCACGAAACATACTTCGAGTCTGTCGCTGAAAGTGTAACAGTTAATACGAATATATTGGTGTAAGGCAAAGAAAGAAATTTCTCCATACAGGTGAAAAAATTTTGAAATGAACAAATGAAAAATACAACGTTTAATTCTATAATGAATACTTGATTAAGTTTTCATTCAAATTAATTCTGTTGGAGATTATGAATGGTAAGTGGTTGCTATGGCCCATAGACACCTACATCTATCCTTGTTTGCGAATCAAAATGCAGATGCGTTTTCACCCGTGAGGACAAAGATGGAATGCCTCTTTTCCAGTAAAAAGGGTCTCCGGTTCTCTACACTAACCATACGAAACACAGCAGTGTTATTTTGATTTTTAAGTAGGTGCTTAATAAATAGACGTTTTAATGTGTAGCCGACTTTACTTTATTTTTTAAATTGACAAATGAATAAAGTTTTCCTAAATTTAGCTGACTTATGGGCAACTGAGTACTTTTTCATATCTTGGCATGTAGAAAATAATCAAGACATCTGCAAAAATGTTTATATTACCTGTACCTTTTGTCTGATATGAAACTGTCAGAATCTTGCAGAATTAAATATCTAGAGCGTTGGAGAATTTTATGTAATATATTTTAACCGTGTTCAAAAAACGAAAAGCTTTCTTATTATACTGATTTAAAGAAAATAATTCATGCATAAGAGTGAAAAAATGGGGGATGTAAGTTTTAGCTCACCTATTTAAACGACATTGTAGTTGCTGGATCTTGTGATAGTAGTATATTCCTAAGACTACTCAAAAGGGTATCGTTTTTGTGTGTGAGGTAAAAATAAGGCAACAAAATATTTTTGAAAATAGAAGCTATAAATTTTACTAATAACAATCATTCTTACGTTTACTGAAAACGAAGGTCTTATATCTATTAGGGCCTGCACTACTCTAATCCAATCATTAGGGGGAGTCAGTATTATTACTGGCTGTAAGCATTCCTTCTTAATCCTCAGTCAGTCGCGTTACAGCTTATCTGTAGTCATGTCTGCTAAATTTGAAGTTGTGTTTAAAGTTTTGTGTAGATGTCCATGGGTTGCATTAGTCATTATCACATTAAGTGCTAATTCATTACTGCTAAAAGCTAAATGGAATAAAATGTTTTAAAATAAAGTAAAAATTAATTAAATTTAACTTAGAAAATGCCTAGTAAAAACTTTATGCTTGTAGCAATATACCAGTTTGTCTTGTGAAAGACCAGCTGTATATGTGTATTATCACAGGATTAATTATTAATAACTAATATTATAACTAAAATAAAGTAAAATATACTTTAAAAATATTGATAAAAATGTTTCAATAGATTGAGAACTCGAAAATTAGTAACAGTAAAAATTTTATCGTCCCATAAAACGAGATTGAATATTCTAACAATTCAATTACTGCTTACAGCTATCCAATATAAAATAAAACAACGAAAAAATTTGAAGGAACTAGGTTAAAGAAAATTATATAATACTTTTAAAAATACGCAAAAAACTTAGAAGGCAGGTTTATTTAAAATGTTGGAAGTATAATATAATAACACTAACAAAGCTTAATTATCATTTTTTATTTACTTCAAAAAACTATTTTAGGAGCTTTTTCTTCGTAGTAGATGGTAATTTCTAACGTGCATTTTATCGTTTTTATAAAATAAAAAAGTCAGGATATTCTGAGCACACCACGCTATTCTCTAACAAGAAAATATGTACAATCACTGACCTTCTAACCGTGATCTCACTGACCATCAAAACGTGCTGGTGGGTTTTCGCGGCATGGTTCTTAGAACAATGTCATCCGAAGAGCTCTTATCTCTAGGAGTGTTCCGTCGGTTTTATACCCTTATGTATTTAGAGACGATGATAAGAGACCCGACGGTATGACATTGGTCCCTTGGGAGAGAGGTAAGGCCCCAATGTGGGATGCTACTTGCGTAGACACTTTGGCAGCCTCTCATCTCAGGGGTATCTCGTTTAGAGCCGGGGCGGCATCAGAGGCAGCTGAACTAAGTAAGTGGCGCAAATATGAGTCTCTGATTACTACATATTTGGGCCATTTGCTGTAGAAACCATCGGTCCGTGGAGTCCACGCGCGTTGAAGTTTCTAAAGGTACTGTATCCGCGACTAATCGTTGCTGTTGCTGATAAGGGCTAGTTATTTTCTCGCTCAAAGGCTAACTATATCCATTCAGCGACTAAACGCAGCCAGTTTTCTTGGCACAAAACCACGAGGAGTAGGACTGTATGATAATTTAAGTGTATTAGGTTATTTTTTTAATTTTTTTTTAATATTATATACTTATTTATTTTAATCTGTTTTATTAAATATCGAAGCTTTTCATATGAAAAAGAAACATACTATTACAGCGAGACGTTATACATATTACGTACATATGTTATTTTACTTAGGTTACACAGAAACAACAAGCGTCAAAATTGAAAAGTATATGAATAAATTAGTTTAGACTCCATAAAAAGTTTTATTAACTCACGGATTTTATTCTATAAATCGATTAGGTATAAACGTGATATTTACAGGTGGCTCAGAACCATTTTCACATTCCTTAGAGGTTTCCTATGTTCAGTAGTGCACTTGTGATGGTCTGTAATCATGATGATGATGATATAAAAATGGTAAGTTATAAGGTAACTTTTTTTTTGTTAATTTGTAAAGTCTCATTGAGTGACATTTTATGTTAATTCTAAAAGTTAGCGCTGATCAACATTTTCTCACATGTTCTCATCTGACCATATTAGATTATAAATTTAGTAGTTAGAGAACGCAGTTGGAGAAGGATTTTGTATGCAACAAGGGAAGACACATTAGACTTTTCTGGGGTCAATTTATTAATTATTACGATGGCAGATAACATTGGTAGTTGACCCTAAGGAGTTGGCAACCCTACTCGTTACTGGTACGAAAACCAGCCCCAGTGCGACAGTGTCGGTGAGCATGGGCAAAGAAAGATCAAACCTGCTCATTGCCATATCAATAGAAGTGTTCCTGTTCGCGACGTCTTGTTAAGAACATAGGAAGACCTCGCACCGTGCGTGCGCCCGCACATTTGAGACGTCCTATGACTTGAACGTCGTTTTGACCGCTGGCGAGATCTGCGTGAGCTCCGGGGGCGACACTCAATATCGAACACTGGCGTAAACGAACGTTTCCCGTACCTTCTATTCTCTTTGCATCAACATCTTAATTTCTACATATTATGTAAATTGGAATCGAATAAACCTATAATATATTAAATAATAATGTCTACTCGTGTATCAATCAACAACAAAGTGGTCCTTCGATTAAAAATGAACCAGAAGCATATCGGCAATTAAATCTAAGCGTCATTATGGCAGCCATTATGTGTACTTGAAAATACTTCAGAATTAAAAGAATACGGATATGGAGACCTAAAATGGAAAACAGCACTGAGTGAGTTCGTTCCAATTCTTTTCTCATACTTATATATCACCTATCCATTTTCCAGGAATTCAGAATTGTGTCTAATGACCACTGCATTTTTCGTAAAATTATTTTTATTCATATTATATTATTATTGACGATAAAACTTTTCATCTACGTTTCAACAATAATCGTAAAATTATTCCTACAACAATTTTCTATAGATAGGTAAGCACGTAATAAGCTTATTATTTCATTACATTTATACATATTGCATGTTGCATATTTATTAGGTGTTCGTTCTTATTACCCACTCATTAAAAAAATACTTTCTTTTTACTTCTTTAGCTGACATCGATTTTTGTGAGTAAAGTGTATAATTATTACTTATTATTTGTTTTAATTAAGAGTGTTAAGAATCAAAATGGCTAGTGCTTCCCTTAAAGACCTAACTAAAAAACGTGGAGGCCTTAAAGCGAAACTCACATCATTTAGTAATTTTTTTAATCTTATAAAAGATTCGGTTGTCTTGTCTGAGCTACAAAAATCGGAACTAGATTGCCGGCTTAGAAAAATTGTTGCGGTATACGACCAATTTGACGCGTTACAGATGGAGATTGAGGCATTGTCGGAGCAGGTTGAGGACGAATACAACGAACGCCTCCAATACGCAGAACAATATTATTCACTCCTTGCTTTGGCGTGTAGTATGATGAATGCTACTACTTCATCAATGTCTTCTAGGGCAGGTTCCGTGACAGACGACCACGAAGATAGCTGTGCACTGAAATTCCATCTGCCTGTCATCAACGTGCCGCAGTTCAACGGTGACTTTCAGGAATGGTTGGAATTTCGAGATACGTATCTTTCAAATTCAATTTCAACGTACATATATTTCACTATTTACGTGCAGCTGTGAAAGGTACTGCGTCATTAATTATTCAAAGTTTAGATGTAGCAGCAAACAATTATCCAATTGCATGGCAATTATTAACGGAGTGATATGATAACATACGTCTTTTAATCAATAATCATACACAAGCCTTATTAAATACGAAAAATATATCCTCTGAAAGTAGTTTAGAAATAAGAAATCTTATTGATGTGATGAATAAAAATTTAAGAGCACTTGCAACATTAGGTGAACCTGTCGATCACTGGGACACAATTATTTTTTTATGTAATATCAAAAAAATTAGACTCGGTTAGAGTCGGCTATGGGAAGAATACAGGTGCAGCTTAAGTTGTAACTCACCAAGTTTACAACAATTCATTAAATTTTTAAACGATAGGTGTGATGTATTGGATACATTGAATGCTGGAGTAACTATTCCTATTATACACAACGTCAAACACTCAAAACTTCAGTCACACCCTTTACCTTATAACAATAATAATTACAACAGTTCATTTAGCAAAAAAGAGTTAATAAATACCGACAAGAAAAATTATAATGAAAACATTACATGTCCTATGTGTTCACAAAATCATTTCTTATTTACATGCCCTCCATTCATTAAACTCGATGTAGATTCTTGTATAAAAAAAGCCACCGAAAGTAGGGTATGTACGAATTGCTTACGTCCAGGTCATGTCCGTAACCACTGTAGATTATCAAGTTGCAAGTATTGTAATTCTAGACATAATACTCTATTGCATAAAGATAATTTCCATAAAGGCTCTTCTTCTAATGTAGCACTTTCGACAAATACGAGTATCAATTCATCTTCTAACGCTGCTTACGTCATATTATCTACAGCGTTGGTACGTGTAAAAGACAAAGACGGAAAACAATACACAGCCAGACTTCTGCTTGACAATGGAAGCACTTGTAATTTTATTACGGAAGATATGTGCAATAAGTTTAGTTTTGTAAGATATAACACTGATTCCACTATCTCTACGATTAATAACTAAGTCACACGGGCCACCCAAATATGCGAACTAATTTTTGAGTCATACTTTAGTGATTATAAAGCAAATATTACTTGTTATATCCTGCCAAAAATTTCACACACCCAACCCAATTCGTACGTAAACATTAAGCATATACTAATTCCTTCAGAAATAAAATTAGCTGACCCTAAATTCCACCTACCTTCTTCTATTGACATTTTAGTGAGTGCAGAAATATTTTGGGCAGTCTTAAATGCAGAAAACTGCAATATTGGTCCAACATATCCAAAATTACACGTTCAAACTTGTAATGTATGTCATCATACATTGAACAATAACGAAGAATTTACTCATGCAAAATTTTGGGAGTTAGACTCAATTTCATCTCAGTACTCATATTCTCAGGAAAAAAAAGCTTGTGAAGAAATGTTTAATAACACTACATATCGCACTTCGTCTGGTCAATTTGTAGTGACAATACCATTGAAGACCTCACCAGATTGTCTGGGTGAGTTATATGCCTTAGCTAAGCGAAGGTTTTTTGCACTTGAGCGTAAGTTTGAACGAGACTCTCAATACAAGCAAAATTATCACGAATTTATTAGAGAATATATTAATCTAAGTCACATGGTCCAAAACTTACCTAATTCACATTCCACAAATAAATATAATTTTTACTTGCCACACCACAGTATTATACGAGAGTCGAGTACAACAACAAAGTTACGCGTTGTATTTGATGCATCCGCTGCCACGACATCTGGTAAGAGTTTCAACGATAAACAAATGGTGGGTCCAAAAACACAAGATGATCTTATGTCTATATTATTACGATTTCGTCAACATAAATACGCTTATACTGGAGATGTAGAAAAAATGTATAGATCTATTTTATTGCACAAATCACAACGCACCTTACAACAAATCATATTTAGATTTAACACTAACGAATCCCTTAAAACATATACTCTTAATACAGTTACCTACGGAACCTCATCGGCCCCTTATTTAGCCACTAAATGTTTAGTGTCCCTCGCTAAAGATACTCCTAACTTGTTAGTACAGTATGCCATTAAACATGATTTTTATATGGATGACTATTTGGGTGGCGGGGACTCTATTGAGTCCGTTATCGCTTTGATCAAAGAAATAAAGATTGTACTAGAGTCCGCGAAATTTCACTTATGAAAATGGCAATCAAATAGCCAAACAATTATAAACAATATAACGAATGATGAAAAAATTGATCAACATAAAACCCTTAATCTTGATCCTTATCCTTCAAAAACATTAGGTTTATTCTGGGACACCTTACATGACACTTTTTATTTTTCAATTAACCACACCTTTACACATAAATACACAAAACGTAATATTTTATCTTTCATAAGTCAGGTTTTCGATCTTTTGGGTCTGGTTGGACCGTGTATTTACAGGCCAAAAATATATTACAACAACTGTGGGTGCATAAATGTGGCTGGGATAATGAAGTTCCATCGCAAATTATATCGGAAATTAATAACTTTGTTAACTCTCTTTCTCACATAAACACCATACATATACCACGCTGGATAGCGCAAGATGATCTTCGGGAAATACAGTTACATGTATTTACCGATACTTCAGAACGTGCATATGGCGCATGCGTTTATGTAAGAACAATCTCAATTAACGGATTAGTGCAAGTTCGTCTTTTAATATCAAAAAATAAGGTGTCGTCTATAAAGACTATAACAATACCTCGCTTGGAGCTATGCGGCGCTTTACTAGGCACAAGGCTCTATAAAAAAGTGATAGAGTCTTTAAATATGGAGTTCAATAGTTGCTTTTTAGGTGTGATTCTACAATTGTTTTGGGTTGGCTTTCCACAGAGTCAAGTTCTCTTAAGCAATTTGTACGAAATATAGTTAATGAGATACTAGAAATTACAAAGGGACACACCTGGGGTTATGTGCCATCTAAGCTGAACCCTGCTGATCTGGCTTCTCGTGGGGTGAATGCTGACTTCCTCAGCGCTTCCGCACTTTGGTGGAAGGGCCCAGAATTTTTAAATAATTTGATTTTAAAAATTCCGTCATCTCCAAACATACATACAATAACACTTCCAGAGCTTATACTTCATGTTGATATACAACAACAAAATAATATAAATTCACTGCATCAATTAATTTATCGTTTATCAAATTATAAAAAACTAGTAAGAGTATTTGCATACGATCAACGTTTCATTTTTAATTGCAAAAATAAGGCATCTAAACATAATAACTTTCTCACTTTATCAGAATTACGGTCATCAAAACAACATCTTCTTAGTTATTCTCAACAGGAAATGTTTCCTGATGAATACACCATACTTAAAGCAGCTAAACCAGTACCTAAGAGTAGCAGACTCAAATCACTTACTCGCTTCCTCGAATCAGATAACCTTATAAAAGTAGGTGGTAGACTTAGTAATTCACGTTACACGTATGATATTAAGCACCCGATGGTGTTGTGTTCAAAACATCATTTAACTAAATTTATTTTTGAAGCTAAACACAAATAATTATTTCATGCTGGCCCTCAACTAATCTTATCTAACGTTAGACAGAATTTTTGGCCTCTAGGTGGAAGAAATTTATCTAAATCAATAGTTCATGCTTGTATTCGTTGTAAAAGGTTTAATGCTAAATCAGTACAACCCATTATGGGTGACTTACCTGTTGAAAGAACGTGTCTCAAACTCGAACTTTTGTGAACCTATCCCGAGAGCTGACCGCAAGGGACGCGGTTGTCGATTACAAAAGGCCTATATTTGCGTTTTTATCTGTTTCGCAGTCAAAGCCGTGCACCTGGAGCTTGTTACGGATCTTACCAAGGAGGCGTTTTTAGCGGCACTCAATCGTTTTATATCGAGAAGGAGTAAGCCTCAAAACATGTATTCCGACAATGGCACAACCTTCGTAAGAGCCAGCAACGAACTTACTCGATTCCTAAAGGCGAATACTATCTACATACAGAAAAATTTAGCAGAACTTAATATTAATTTTAACTTCATACCAGCATGTTCTCCCCATTTTGGCGGTTTTTGGGAGGCGGCCGTCAAATCGGTAAAAACTCTTTTACGTCGCGTTTTATACTTAAGGCGCAGGTTGAGCAAAATGTCGCGCTAGTCGTTATTTGTGCGGTTTTTAGGAGCTATCTACTTTTTATTTAAAAGATATATCAACAAATAAAAAACATAATCATAATCAATATTTCTACATAATCTAGATTTCATAAGAGCTATATCCATTTTTTTAAGGAATAAATATTAATGTAATTTCCTTACAACGAAACTACATAAATGTGAAATTATTATTGATAACATGCATCTCCTCGTAAAGTAAGTATTATTTTATTTTGCGATTTACACCAATGGATAGGCAATTTATTAATGAACATTTCTATAGTAATTTTTTTTCAAAAGACCAAAATTTGATTTTATTAAGACACTATTTTAAAATCTGGGCATATTCACTGCTCACGGGCTTGCTGAAGTCAGTAAGCGCTGAGCTCTTCGACGTGAAGCCCGTGTCGTTAGAGCGTCGACCAACGCATACGCTCACGTCATATCAGTCGATAGTATTATTACTTATTAGGTTATTTATAGGTAGTATTTTTTGTTTGTTTTGTGTATAATTTTTCGTATTAGTTATACATATATTTGTTGTGTTTTTTACTGCGCGATGAAGCTTTTTGCGTGTATTTTCTTTGAAGTAAATGCAAATAAAAAAATGAAGCACCATTAGCATGTAAGGTTCGTATCCATAATTAACATTTCGATAAATATTATAATTTACACTATAAAAGGCTAATTCAATATTATCAGTATAGTATACAGTTAAAAATAATGCTAATACCCAACCATAATATCTTATATAAAACTAATTTTACGGATTTTATCGCGTATATTAACTTATTTTTATATTCCCGACGTTTCGGGTGCTAAAATTAGTTTTATTTAAAAATGTGTAGTGTTCGCGTAAATATAAGAAATCATTACATAATATCTTATTAGGTATAGTACTGCCTCGTTGGTCTAGTGGTTGTAGTAGTGCGACTGCTGATCATTAGGTCCCGGGTTCGAATCCTGTGTCGGGCCAAAAAGTCAGTTATGAGTTTTTCATTTATGTTCTAAGTTATAATTAGTATTACTAAGTTATAGTTTTTTGCTAAAATATAGTATATTATTTATTGCTTGTTTTTTCTTCTTTTTCAAAAAATAATTGAGTATATAAGGTGTTCTATACTTATAATTCGGTAAAAAGTATCTAAGTAGGTACTAATATACCTGCTTTTTATTACAAACTAAAAAAATTTAAAACTAAATTTAACTAAAAAGACTAAACTGACCATTTATTTTTTAACTCAAAACAGGACATGGGTTTATTTATACTCTAAAAACTATAACTTTATACAATTAGTGTTCACTATAAATTATATTTGGTATAGACGGTAATTATTAAATGCAACATATTTTTTTAATTATTAATTACATTTGTCAGTGGATTAAATTTGCTTTAATAAAATTGGTGATGATTTTATACAAGAATAAAATTCTGCTCAAGTTTTTTTATTGTTATCTTTGTTAACAACATCGCCTTTAGAACTAGAACCGTAAGTTTCTTTCAGACGTCCACAATTAATTCAAAATAAAAAAATACTCTTTCTACCGGAGTATTTGTACCAGGTAGACATAAAATATATTCTATTAAAAAAAATTATGTTGAAGATTGTTGACTTTGAATACTTCCATCCAACGAGTTACGGGACAATTTTGTGTCCCGGAGCTTTGTTTGGGGACAATGGGACAGGTGACCGAGAAAAGGGACAGTCCCGTTCAAAACGGGACGTATGGTCACTTTAGCTATAACCCGGCGACGGCTCCGTGGCGCAGTGGCTTAGAATCAGTTGTTGCGCTGGGGGCCGCGGGTTCGAATCCCGCACGGAACAAGTATTTGTATGGCCTACAAATAATTGTTCCGGGTCTGGATGTTTGTCCTTGTGCAATTTATGTTTGTCATCTGCCTCCACGACACAGGAGAAAATCCTAGTGTGGGGGTAACGTTTTTTTACAATTGAAATTGAAAGATTGAAGCCTTATACTTCTTGTTGATTTTTCTATTACCTTTATTAAAGTTACCCTTATGTATAAATAAATATAATTACGTATGTAGAAATAAAATTGATTTCCATCTTCATCAATCATTGGGATGAGGATAATATCTGCCAGCAGCAGTAGTAATAAGCAGGCTAAGTTACTAGGTGCGCAGTTCAAAAATTAGTAGGTACGTATGTACTTTTCAATACGTGACACATAAAAATTAACAATAATCAAAAACACATCTGCGAAACATCCTATTTATTTATTTATTCTTTATTGCACCAGATATTTGTACAAAAGGCGAGCTATCTATTTATTTACCTATAGTGAATAGGTATCTTTTAAACTCACAATTTTCAATGCTTCATTTTTAATATATAATTAATTATAAAATTTCATAATTAGATAATATATGAAAATACATAATTCTAATATAATGCAACTAATATACCGAATAAATAAATTAATATACATTTATCGTTGTACGCTGTGTGTATTTCCATAAATTAGTTTATTGATGTTGAAAAAATAATACTACGTTCGTACCTACAATAGGTGGCGTCTTACATATTTCATAAGCGAGCGGCGCGCCGCCGGCCAAATGCTCAAGGTCGTTCGCATGGAGTAGCCCCTTAAGACATCTAGTTTATGAAGAACTTTCCACCTGTTTGTTTCAGATAGAGGCAATTCTGAATTCTAGACCTCTCACACCTTTATCCACAGATCCTTCCGACCTTACCTTCTTGTCGCCAGCCCATTTCCTCATTGGACGGCCACTCATATCAGTACCATATTTTTCACTTGAAGATGCTAATATTAATCTCATTCAACGATTTCAGAGAATTGAAAAGCTTAGACAGCATTTTTGGAGGCGATATTCACATTAATATATATTTCAACTACAGGAGAAGACTAAATGGCATGCTTCATCTGGCGAACTGAAGATAGGTGACCTGGTTTTGGTCAGCGAACAAAATGCACCGCCTCTGCTATGGCTCTTGGGACGGATCACAAAACTATCAAAGGGCAGTGACGGAGTATCCAGAGTTGCTGAAATACGAACAAAGAAAGGACTTACTTTTCTTACTGCTAATAAAAGATTTTTCATTTTCATTTTCACTTATTATTCGAAGTTTTAACAACCTCTATCTCCTTCCACTCAATCAGTCTTGAAGACTACGCTTCAATGCCGGGGAGTATGTTCGCGACGTCTTGTTAAGAACATAGAGACCTCGCACCGTGCGTGCACCCGCACATTTGAGACGTCCTATGCCTTGAATGTCGTTTTGACCGCTGGCGAGATCTGCGTGAGCTCCGGGGCGACACTCAATATCGAACACTGGCGTAAGCGAACGTTTCCCGTACCTTCTATTATCTTTGCATCAACATCTTAATTTCTACATATTATGTAAATTGGAATCGATTAATCCTATAAGTACTAAAGTCTACTCGTGTATCAATCAACAACAGTTCCAAATACATGACAATGATTTAGATAACATGATTTCTTTTCTTACCTTTTATAGGTAAAACTTCAATATAACAAAACGAAAAGCAATTTACTCTAAACAAACTTTTGACCTCGAGCAGAAAATTTCAATCTAAAACATGATAAACTAACGGAGCTTAGTGATTCTTGCTCCTAATTTACAGCAACTAATTAGCATTAAACACCAGTTGTGTCATCTAAAAGCCTGTTAAATTTTATTTTTCAAATATAAATTTGTTTTATCTTATTAAAATTAAACAATTTTTTTTTAATTTAATTATGTACAAATTGTTTTTTATAAATTACTACGTACTTAGTGTTCGAGAATTTTATTTTTGTAATATTTGTAAACAGTTAGCTTAGGTATTTATTATTTGTTTTGGATTTTTTTCTCTGTATTTATTATTGTAACCGTGTAGCGGTGGACAGAGGAAAACAGAAACAGGAAATGGGCAGCAGCATCTTCCTAATGATAACTCGAAATTATAAAACTGTGGTTCCCAACGAGCCTGCTAAGTAGCAGCTACGCCAAAATGCTCCCCATAAGGCAATCCATGGGGGAGAAAAGGATTACATGGCGATGAGTTTTGAATATTATCAAAAGTTATGGTAGTGCCCAAGCACTGTTCTACTGTTGGTTTTTGTCTGATAACAATTGCAGTAGTGTTGAAATTTCACATACACAACCTCCAGTGTAGTATGAGATAAACTTACAAGTAATATTCGGCAGTTTATAACCGTGTGTGGCAATAAAAGAGAATCCATCACCTAATTTATTCTTGTGGTTGTCGTAAGAGGCGAATATGGAAAATGCCCAACAGATCTCGTGGCATCATCTTTAAAACATCACACAAAGAGGGAACCTAAATATGCTTTTTCTTTAAAACTAGCAGAGCTGTTAAAATTCTTAAAACACCCTTTAACCATTAATGGTAAAATTAAAAATAAAAATGACAGTTTCGAACTCATAACCTTTTGAGTTCGCGGTACCCGCACCTTGCCATTAGACTACTGGTTGAATAACTATCTAGTTTAGCTTTAGCTAAACGCCTGGCACTATGACAGTCAATCCGCCGGTCTAGCTAGACGATTAAGGCAAATCTTTCCTAAAATGAAAATGGCTCATTCAGCAGAAGACTTTTACAGGCTGTTGATGTGGTGAATATGTGATGAATGATGATAATAAATATCCCGCAGTGGGCTTCAAAAATCTTTTGATAATATAATGTGATATTTATTATTATAACACAGAAATGATAAACGAACCTACAATCCACCTGATGTTAAATGGCAACCGCAGTTCATGCACCAACCACATGCCACCTGAGCACACCACATAGACGGAAGCCACCACATAGATGGAAGGTCTCATAGCCGATAAATAAACAGGCTCTCTATATCCTTCAAACCTACCTACGTAAATTGTATTTTATTACAAAATGACAATATGCATAAACGGGGTTTGGTATCTTAAAAAACGCAAATATAAAATAATAGTTTTAGAATAGAATAATTTTTATTCATTATCGATACATAATACTTATTGGAAGTCATTTTTACTTTTACCACTGATTCGCATAAAACCTCTGTCTTGGGAAGAACTAGTAAGAAACCCAGCGGGACGTTTTTTAATAGGACAATTTACAATATCATGGTGAACACAGTCGAAAGCCTTGGAAAGATCACAAAATATACCCACAGCAACTTTTGAATTTTTCCATGCACAGAAAATATGTTTGATTAGCTCAACACCGGCATCAGTTATCAAAAGACCCCTTGACAATCTAAATTGATTGTTATGGAGTAATTTATTTACATTAAAAAAAACTTAACATTTGATCTAGAATAATGTATACAAAAATTTTATTGAGCGTTGGCAGTGCCGAAATACGTCTAAAATTAGTGGGGTCCAATGTACTGCCAGATCTAAATAAAAGTATAACTTTACTATTTTTCATTAAATCACGAAACACACCAGATTCGATACTAGCATTGATAATAATAGCAAGTTGGGGTGCGATCGCATCTATTATAGACGCAATAACTTTAACAAAAATTCCCCATAGATTTGCATCTTTCTTAGTATCAATAGTTTTGAAATATATCAATAGTTTAGATATATATATTATCGGGTGATATATATAATATCACCCGATAATATTCTATAAAATAAAAATTCTTTTTACAGACATTTACATTTTGTTTGAGTAATGACTCGACGACAGCAGGGGAGGAATTGAGTGATTTTGTAGTCAAATCAGTACTTAAATTTTGAATAATTAATTTATGTAAGTCACCATCAGAAAAATATTATCTATACAAGTTTCACTAGGCTATGCAATACGTGTTGGTTCAAAGAACAAATTAATAAGGTTATATGATTTGGGCAATTATCTAAACTTAACACTCATGGAAGAAGTTTTTTTTTCATAGAAATAGGGTAACAAACGAGCACACATTCTACCTGATGGTAAGTGGTTGCTATGGCCCATAGACATCTACATCTATCCTCGTTTGTGAGTCAAAATGCAGATGCGTTGACAGCCTTGAGGACTAACATGGAATGCCTCTTTTCCAGAAAAAGGGTCTCCGCTTCTCTACTCTCACCATGCGAAACACAGCAGCATTAAGCTGCTATTTTACGCTGGTATTCTGTGAGAGCGTGGTCCTTCCCCGGTCGAGCCGACCCACTCGTGCTACAACTATACCAGTAATATAGCTGCAGCATGGCTCTACCACGTTAAAAAAATTAAAGTTTCAAGGAGATTGATATTAAAGTCTCCACACACGACGACAGATTTATTCGGTTTATTAAGTTTAAGCAAAACTTCCTCAATTATTTTTTCAAAACAATCATACATAGAATCTAGGGGTCTGTAAACACTGACAACAATGAAGTACTCGAACTCAACACATGCCATTTCTATAGTTCAACAGAGGCTCACAATATCCTTATGTTCTTTACTTATTAATAATTTATTAGCTAATATTAAGGTAATAACGTAATTTTTTTTTCTCTGTTAAAGCAAATGACCACCTGGTGTTTACTGAAATGAAACATTTTATAGTTATAGTATTTCAACCAATGTTTAGTTATACAAGAAATATGTATTTTGTTACTACATTTTTAAAAACAATTCAATTTCTAATTGTTTGCCCAACATTCCTTGCATATTTTGATGCACCAGGTGTATAAAATTGCTATGGTGGTTGGTATGAGAAGTTATATAATTAACTATTTGTAGGCTATATTCTGGATAATTTAAATTGTTACTATGATGACTAGAGATTACCTCTAGTAGTCATAGTCATTTTCTAATTTAAATTACTTGGAACTAATTCCAAATTTAATGTAAAATCATAATACTGCTCAATAGAAGCAGATGTCTTGGTAGCCAAATCTTTGGCTGAGTTAAAATATAAATAATAAGATAGCATATTTCCTATCAGTCTTATACTATACTTGGAGAGGTAATACCTATCTCATTTAAAAAGCTTCTTACTTAAATTGATCATTATTTTTCTTCAAACTTAAATTATTATTACATTTCAAATTATGCATCAATAAATTTAAATTATATTAATAACAAATGTCATCACTGTAGGCAATAACAATATTTCTTTTCATTACAAGAATTACTTTTTAAATTTATCTGTTTCGTTATGATACTCTCAGTTTGTGTAGGTAAAGAAAATTAAGTTTTACTGCTTGTCATATTATTAACACACACTGTCCCTAAAGAACCTGGCATTGAGCGCTGATATTCATTTTGATATTTTAATAAGGAGTCAAAACGTTCCTCGATATATTTAGATGATATTACCAGACTATCCATGGCCAGTATGTGTATCTTTTAAACTGTTTAAAATGTTTACTTTTACTGACTTATATTCAGATGAAACAAAATCTGAACATAAAATTTAAAGTGTTTCTGTTTTAGTATGTCGTAAAAGTATCCTTATTTTCGTTTATCGTCGAAAATTAAACTTTATGTGTTACTGAAATTATACGGTTACACATAAAAATATCCAAACTTTACATGAATAGTTAGACAACGCATCTATATAAAGCCCAATAGACTGATAACAATAAAAATTATGATTGGTTTGGTTGCGCTTCCTTGCATCATTATCTTCCTATTTAGTAACCATTTACTAAAAAGTTAATGTATGTGAGCACTGAGAGACCATGCTGGGAATTCGCGAAATAAATTGCTAAGCATTTAGGCGTAGGCTTCATATAATTATAAAAACTTCCATACGTGGTAGAGCTATGTTGCAGTTATAGTATGGATATAGCACAAATGGGTCACCTTGTCCGAGGAAGGATCACGCTCTCACTGAATTCCAGAATAAAATAGCAGCCTAATACTAATATAATTCGTAGAGGGGGGTCCGGTTCTCTAACCGGTCCCTTTTTACTGAATACGCGGTATTCCATCTTAGTCCTCAGGGGTGACAACGCATCTGCATTTTGTTTCTTAATCGAGGATAGATGTAGATATCAGTGGGCCACAAAATCCACTTACTATCAAGTGGGATGTGTGTTCGCTTGTCAACCTTATTCTATAAAAAACGAATCCTAGAATTTGAGAATTAATTTAATTTTCGTCTAACTGGGAATGTAACGAAGCTAAATAGCGGAAATGTATAATGAATGAACATACTGAAGGGCAAGGGCAAACTCGCGTCGAAGCTTGCTTTTTTTGTTGAATCAACTCTCAAATGTCTTATAAAGTTCAATTCTGTTGACAATAATGAGATACCTGAGTTTTCAAACGAAAGATGGCAACCTTTATTATACATGGAGAATTGCCTAAGCATACCCGCCTCGCGGGATCAAGGATGGCTTTTGTCGAACACGCATCGACTAAAACCCTACGATGTTCTACCGTCCCTGGATATTGATAGGGCCACAGTAACGTTTTCGCACACGTCCGCGGCCCAACCAGCGCCGACCGCTCCGTAGTTACCCCTCCAAGGGTTGTTCTCTCTTTCTCTCTCTCCCTTCTACTCATATAAGGCGCATCAGAACGCGCCAATATGTCTTCCTCGGAGGCCTCCAACTCCACCTGCGCAAAGGACACTGCCGAGTCCCATATTACATTTATATTTAATTCTTGATCTTGGGATAGATGTTAGTGGAGATAGATACAGGGGCCCGTAGACAGCCCCAACATCCACTTACCATCAGAGTACGTGTGTGCTCGGTTTTTTTATTTATTTATACAAAGTTAAGTACATTATTATTGAAATTATCTCGCCAAACTGCAATCGGTTTTTCGGCGAGTGCACTCTCGTAAATCTAATAATTATTATGCATCATCACCTACAATACAAATACAATTAATTAAAAAGATAACAATAGCAATCAAACAATGTAGTATACTTATAGCAATCATGTGTATATCAGTTCTGTTAATAATTATTTTAGAGAGTATTTTAATAATACTTTGCTTAATTTATTTTTGTTTAGAGGCGTTTTTCTTAACCATTTTGTTTCACTCTCATTACCATTAAAAAAAGGTTTCCATCTTTAAATTGGTAATGGTGAATACTTTAAAATGCATATAATATCTGTCGCAGTAGCCTTTCAGTTAACAGTCTAGGCTTTTTCTAAACGGTTTCTTTCAACTAGCACCCTGAATGATATTCAGCTGATGCGTCTAATACAACATTGCACCTATCTTTCAATATCATCGACAGTAGGGTATGGTGCGGCTGGGGTGATCCTTGAGCCACCTTAAATCCGCGTACATTTACATAATATAGTACATAACGCATTATTAGGCACATACCATCGTCCGCCTCGTTGAATGAAGTTAATAGGGCGACATGCCATGTAATGTCTAGGTTGTTAAGTGAAAGGCTAATTAAGCTAGTTGGCTGCGACATATCAATCAATTGCCATAAAAGCTAACAATACAATATACACGTCCGTTAATTTTTCACCCATTACGGCCTATAAAAGTCCACTGCTGAACATAGGTTTCTCCTATATCTCAAGACCAATGTCTCATAGGGTAGACCTTGCCATTTTTGCCACGCACGCTTTCTTAACTTTTAATTGTTGTCAAGAACATGCTACTGTTTCAGTTACCCCAGTACTTTCCTCTTTCAGTTTCCCTCTGTCACCTCTTATGACATTCACTGTGCTATATGGAATAGTGGATATTCGTACATCGCCACTACACGGTTAACATACTTATATCCCACCTCCATCCAGTCTTCACCCAGCCGTTTTGAAACGTTGTTGTAAAGAGCTTGCTTATCCCGTTAGCAGACTTTTTAAATTATCCTTATCTAGTGACATCTTTTGACAAAACTTCCCACTCGCTATTGGTAAAAATTGAGCAATTTGGTGTACATGGCGATCTCTTTCGATGGCTCACGTCTTACCTCAGAGACCGGTCTCAGGCTGTAGCTGTTAAAGACTTTTTTGAATTTGTTTGCGAATTTGTTTGCGTAGTAAATTATTTTTAAATATAAGTAAATGTTGCATTATCTCATATTGTAGGAAAACATTCCTATCCTTTATAACTACAGCATTAATAATATATTACTGAAGAGGGTTACCGAGGTGAGAGATCTAGGTGTTTACCTTGATTGTCAGTTACTACTTAGTTCAAATATTGACATAATTACATCCAAAGCCAACATCAATGGCGAGTATATCACTCACTAAGCACTTTGATCTATAACTTGTCTCAACGTAGTAAGTCTTAAAATTAACATGGAGAAAACAAAGATCATGTGTAAGGTCCATGTCACCTATACCGGTAGTAGTATGTTTACCCAGGCCGACAATTTGGCAAGACAAGGTAAGTCCAACTTTGACCGAGAGGTCAATTGGCGGATCCAACTCGACTGGGCATCTTTCGTAAGATTGCGACACATCTTTTCATCATGTGTAACTAAAAACTTAAAAAGAAGATCATACAACCAGTGCGTGTTGCGAGTAATTCAAATTAATTTATTTCAGATAACATAAGATCTACATCATTCAAAAACATTGATTAATTGATAATAAAAATAATAATAATCATCATCATCATCATCATGTCTTACCAGGTCGTCATTCCATCTAGTGGGGGGTCGCCCTACACTTCGCCTACCGGTACGAAGCTGCCACTCGAGAACCTTTCTTCCCCATCGGTTGTCGGTTCTTCGAGCTATATGGCCGGCCCACTGCCACTTCAGCTTACTAATCCGTTGGGCTATGACGGTCACTCTGGTTCTACTGCGAATATCCTCATTTCTAAGTTTATCACGCAAAGAAACTCCAGAGCATAGCCCGCTCCATAGCTCGCTGAGCGACCTTTAGCTTACTTATACGGCTAGCAGTGAATGTCTCAGATCCGTAAGTCATCACTGGCAACACGCACTGGTTGTACAATTTCGTTTTCATGTTTTGAGGTATGTCTAACGAGAAGATGTGTCGTAGTTTCCCGAACACTGCCCAGCCGTGTTGAATCCGTCGATTGACCTCTCGGTCGAAGTTGGACTTACCTAGTCGGACTATTTGTCCCAGGTAAACAAACTCGTCAACAACTTCGAGCTTAGTGTTCACAACAACTACCGGCATAGGTGTGACATGGATATTAAACATGATTTTTGTTTTGTCCATGTTCATCTTAAGACCTATCCGTTGGGGGACACTATTGAGATCATTGAGCATAGTGCTTAGGTCGTCCAGCAATTCTACCATAAGGACTATATCGTCGGCAAATCGAAGGTAAGTTATGTACTCGCCATTGATGCTAATACCGCATCCTTTCCAGTCCAGTAGCTTGAAAACGTCTTCCAATGCAGCGGTGAAGAGTTTCGGGTATATAACGTCACCCTGTCTTACATCTCTCTGCAGTTGGATAGGTTTCGTACTCTGATTCTGTACTCGGATAGCCATCGTAGCTCTACTGTACAAACACTTCAGCACCTCGATATACCGACAGTCAACTTGCAACCGCTGAAGGGACTGCAGCACCGCCCAAATTTCGACGGAGTCAAAGGTTTTCTCATAGTCCACATACTCAAGGCAAAGTGGCAGATTATACTCCTCTGTCTTCTGTACATTCTACCCGCAGGGTATGTATGTGGTCTATGGTTCTAAAGCCTTTTCGGAAACCGGCTTGTTCGGGAGGCTAAAAGTCATCAAGTCTGCGTGCGAGACAATTGGTAATGACTTTCGAAAACAGCACATAGACGCGACATAGAAGGGAAATCGGTCTGTAATTCTTCAAGAGAGCGTTGTCGCCTTTCTTGAAGAACAAGACAACCGCACTTCTGCTCCACGCCTCCAGAGTAGTGCCACCATGGAGGACGGAATTAAAGAGCTTCTGAAGGACTTCAAGTACCGGTTTTCCACTCGCTTTCAGAAGTTCCGCTGTAATTCCATCCTCGCCTGGGGCCTTGCCGTTTTTACGGTGCTGGAGAGCCATTCTAATCTCGCTTAGACTGACATCCGGGATATAATTGGAATACTATTGTGTAAGACTCGCTCTTGGATCGTTACTCAGACTTGCGTGTGGCTCTAACGATGACGTTGCTGCCCATAGAACCTCTCAATCTCACTCAAAATCTCAGGTGTCCCGGAAACGATGCTGCCACACTCGGTCTTCAGCTTTGACAGTTGGCTCTTTCTGGCAGACAGATCTCTGGCAAAGACTTTGGAGCCTTGGTTCCGCTCGATCGCTTCTTCAATACAAGCTATATTGAAGTTGCGTAAGTCCCGCCGCATGCATTCGAAGATCTGTCTGTTCAGTTGCCTATATGCTGTCAAGTCTGTTGAAGAATGTAGTTTCATCTCCCGTCTAACAGCCATGAGATTAAGAGTGTGATCGGAGAGTTTTTGTGTTCTTCTGCGGCGGGTCTTGCAATAATATGTCATTAAAATACAATTAAAATACATTGAAATACAAATAAAATACATTAGAATCAGGAATACAATAAATACAAATTACACATAATTATTAATAATACCTTGTCGCTCCCACAATTACTGGGACATGTCTATCGCAGCAATGCCGGAGGAGAGGACAATCCAATCTGTCACCTATTTTCAGGATAATATTGGAGCTGGACCGCACTCTGCGCACCAGTGACGCACACCACTTACGCATGGTCGCATGAAAGCAGGTGGTGCGCGCCTCCGCAAACATACCAGAGGCGCTGCAGAAGCGGGGCAGCCCCAAGATCACCCAAAAGCGTTATTGTACAGGATGCGGAGATCATTGTAACTTCGCTTATTATAGTCTGCCCACAGGCTGGATGTATAGAGTGATGTACAATAAGCTCTAAATAGTGTAATTTTTACACTATTGAGCATCGCGCAAACCTGCGGGCTATCATGTTAGCTTTAATGGACGACGCTCTCCGCTCCCGCTCAATGTCCGCATTGTCCTTGAGGTCATTATTGATTAGATGTCCCAGGTACTTAAATTGATTGACAACCTCTAGGAACACATTATTCAATAATACTGGTGGTAAATCCTGGGGACACTTGGTACCTGCCTTAAAGACCATGCATTGACTTTTCTTTACATTGTACTTTAGACCGTGTCCACTCGCATACTCCTCACAAATGCGTATCAGTTTCCTTAGGCCACAGATCGAGCTCAGCAAAACCATGTCGTCAGCGTAATTCAGATTGTTAACACAAACGCCGTCAATATGGCCAGTGCGTCATATATAAATTGAAAAGTGTCGGAGATGTTAGTCCGCCTTGCCTGACTCCACATTCGAGCTGATACAGACCCGACACTGCACCCGCCCAACGTACGATGCTAGAGTAATGTAATGACATATGTCTGAGACGAGGTCCTTCACTGATGGCTCTATGAGGAAGCTTAACGTTGCTAAGCAAGCTATGGAGAGGGTTATGCTCAGGATTTCTATGCGTGATAAACTTAGAAATGAAGATATCTTCAGTAGAACCTGAGTAATCGATCGAGCCTAATGGATTAGTAAGCCAAATTGGCAATAGTTCAGCCATAAAGCTCGAAGAATTGACTACCGATGGGAAAGAAATTTTCTCATGTGGCAGCCTTGTACTGGTAACCGAAGTATAGGGCGACGGCCCCCACTTGATGGAGTGGCAACAGGAAGTCGGCAGCAAATTGAATTTAAATAATGTGTAAAATTCATATCATACTTCTGGTTCCATAAATTCAAGAAAACTTAATTAAATTCACCTCATTTCTGACCCTTCACGGATAGCTTTTATTTTTATGAGCACCCTTTAAGCTGTCAATATGCCCAAAGTATTTCTCACGATTAGCTACGATTATTTTCAGTCAGAGGAAATTTAATAATCTTTGTTGATGATTCACCTTAAAACCCTGTAAAGGATTCATAAAAAGAATAAGAGAAACTCCGAAGATCGCCTTGGATTATGGTCATGAGATAAATTGAAAGAAAGTCGAGATACAACTAAAGTTTAGTACTTAGGAAAGTGGACATAAATGGTGAATTATGACCATCATAGAAAAAAAAACTGTTTAAAGTTAAGGTTTCTGGAGTCCAAAATAATAAAACAGCTACGAAGCTTCATTGCTCTTGCTTCACAATTTATAAAGTACTATGCAGTATCTAATATATGTAGACCGATAATCTATTTACTGTAAAAAGACGAAAGTTTTGAATTATTTATTGAACAAAAGCTAGTTTTCGATATTTTAAAATAGAATTTAGCTATTTAACCAACTTTGAAGAAATACACAGAATAGAACTTCACACAGATGCATCATATTCGACCATATTTATGCAAGAATGAGATGACACAAAAGTATACCGAGTTTTTCGTTATGGCAACACTTTTAAAGGAACTAAAAATAAAATGTTATTAATATCATAGGTTTATTGAATACTGACGTTACTAATACATTTACACAATATTATCTCAGTCCTTAATAGTATTGTTCTCAATTATATAATGCTTCTGTACATCAAATAAGAGTAAAGCGTACTCCTGCACCCTGGATGAACAGGGGCGTAAGGGTGGCAATATCGAGACGGAACCGAGCTTTTCAGAAGTTTAAGAAACAACGCACAGTGGGGAATTGGATTAGTTTTAAAGTTTTAAGAAACAGATGTAATAAAATGGTGCGAAACGCTAAACGCCGCTACATTCACGATAACATACTTAATACTTCTACCGCAAATATGTGGGAATTCCTTGGATTTCTAGGTATTACTAAGCCTCATAGAGTAAGTAGGCATAATTAGTTAGGTTCTTCACTTAATTAAGATGACATTAATCGTCACTTTTCTGTCATTGTTTCTGTTGAAGGTAGTATTAAATCCCAAACGATACATTCTATCGCATCTATGGAATCACTTACCTTTTTTGAATTTTCTCTCGTAATCCAAGATGATGTTGCTATGGCGTTATCAGCTATTAACTCCGTGGCTATGGGTTGTGATGAAATTAGCAAGACTATGATGAATATGTTACTCAATTACCTTTTCCCAGCAATAACACATATTGTAAATTACTCCTTGGACTCAGGTCAAACCCAACTTTGTGGCAACAAACTTATGTTCGACCTCTTCCCAAAATTCCTAATCTTACACTACCATCCCACTAACGACCAATTTCTATTCTCCCATTCCTGTTCAAAGTTCTTGAAGCCTGTGTTTGTAAGCAAATCTCTGCTTTCATAAAAGAACATAACCTATTGAATGTTTTTCAATCAAGGTTTCGGTCTGGTCTCGGTACCATCACTGCACTAATTAAGATCACTGATGGCATTATGACAAAACAAGGGATGGATGAACAGAAAGTTACAGTGCTTGTGCTCGTCGACTTTTCAAATGCTTCAACACCTCTCGACACGATCACGATATCCTCCTCTCTATTATGACTCCGCTCAGATTTTCATCCTCAGTCTTGGAGTAGATCTCATCCTAACTTAGCGACCACCAGCAGTCAGTCTACCTAGGACAACAGTTCTCTGGCTTGGCTGACATCGAATCTGGTGTGACGCAAGGCGGTATACTTTCTCCTATATTTTTTTCTTTATTTATTAATTCCATATCTTCTGTTATTAACTGTTCGCACCATCTGTATGCAGATGATCTTCATCTATACGTGCAATCTAGTATCTATGACATAAATAACGTCAAAAGACTGCTGAACGATGATCTTGATGCTATCCTAGTTTGGTCGTACAGGCATGGTAACTCGGAATTTTTTTTTTTTAAAAACGTAACCTCCACTACAAAAACAAAACACCACTAGGATTTTCTCCCGTATCGTGGGGACAATTCACAAACATAAATTTCACAAGGACAAACATCCAAACCCAGAACAAATATTTGTAGGCCATACAACTTCTTGTTCCGCGCTGGATTCGAACCCGCGGCGCTTAGCGCTGTAACTCAATTTCTAATCCACCGCGCCATGAAGTTGTCATATAAACGTTGAAATGCAAAGCGATGATTGTAGGTAGTTCAAGGATGCTGGCTAAGATTAACTATAGAAACCTTGAACCTAAGGTTTACAATAGGATATTGATCCCTTTCAATGAATCAATAGTTAATCTCGGCTTGCGTATAAATAAAGCTATGAACCGGGCATTGCAAATATCTGAAATAAGCCGTAAATTGTTGCTGCCCTGCGTTACCTGTATCATCTGAAAAATTTCTTGTCCTTCAAAACTAAGCTTATGTTGGTTAATTCCCTTATTCTTCCCATTATGGATTAGGTTGATGTGTGCTATCCGGACATATTGCAAAATATTCTCAACAAGTTGGAGCGCCTTCTCAATAGTTGTATAAGATTTTTTTTTAATTTACGTAAATACGACCTTATATCTTTCCCTATCTTTCTAAGCTTAAATGGCTCACTATACGTCAAAGGCGTTGCTCCAAAATTTATTGACAAGTTTTAGGGTTCCATAGTCACACAACAAGGAACCCCTATAGTTTCGCCATGTCCGTTCGTCTGTCCGTCTGCGATTTTGCAAAGAGACCCTAGGTGCTAGAAATCTGTAATTTGGCATAGTGACATATATATATATTAATCACGCCTAGAAAACTGTGAAATAAAATCTTAAAAACTTTTATTTTATTTTGGGTATTTCCCATACAAGTATTCCATCATGTGAATAGGTCTTTCGAAAACATTGGGTTGTGGAACAACATCTTTTCGATTCAGGGGTCCGTTTGCGAAATATTTAGGTTTAAAATTGTATTTTTCATTAGAGTCATGTGTCCGCTATTTTTGGAAATGTGAAATGTATACTCAATAATAGAAGTTAAAAGTATCACAAAAAAACTATCACAGCTATGTAGAATTAAGAAGTTAACGAGTAATAGTCGACCAACTTATAAAATGCATTTAGATTAGTAAAAATTTTCTTACAACTCCATAGAAAATGACCTAAAACTAGCTCCATTAATGTTATTGTAAACTGTTAAAAATAAACATTTTATGATGAAAACGACTTAAATGCATTACTACTATCAGCTTTACTTTTTCATTTGCGAAATAGATTTAGATAGATTATCAAAATGGAAAAGTTGTCTCAAATATTATATTTAAATCTTTTTATGTGTAATTAATAATAAATAGTTGTAGCACGAATGGGTCGGCTCAACAGGGGAAATATCACGCTCTCACAGAATACCAGCGTAAAATAGCAGCTGAATGCTACTGTATTTAGTATGGTGAGTATAGAGAACCGGAGACCTGGAAAAGAGGCATTCTATCTTAAGTCCTCACGGCTGACAACGCATCTGCATTTTTATTCGCAAACGAAGATAGATGTAGATGCCTATGGGCCACAGTAACTCACGCCCACGCATTATACGTAAGGAACCCTACCTCTACATTGTACGTACCCCGACACGCACTTGACCAGTTTTTTCACCTTAAATTATGCTAATTCTCCGCCATATCTTAAAGAGAACTTCAACTTTCTCTGCTCTATTTCCGGCCGTGAAACTCGTCCTTCTAACACACTTAAAGTTAGTATTCCAGAACATAGAACTAAATTTTTAATTCTTCCTTCGCAGTTCAGGCTATTCTCCTCTGGAACGCCTTACCCGCTGGTGTCAAGGAAGTTACGAATAAGCTTTTGTTTAAATGATTGGTGCGTCAACGTTATTTAGAGGTAAACAACAATTAAACAATAATTAATGTTTATGTTTGTATTTTATGTATACTGTAATAATTAGGTAGTTCTGTATTGTGTAATGTATTTAGTATAGTTCAACTGTTTTTAATTTTAAGTTATTTTTATTACTGCCCTTAATTTGCACCTGTATGTAATTTGCATAAATAAATATTACGAAACTACTGCCAAAAATCTATGCGATACCACCCACAATACTCAATGAATTACACAATAGCACTCATGGTATACCTTTGATACGGGGTGTTTATGTCACCACGTATTAGAAGCCATCGTAGCAATTCTTTTCGACTAAAGCGAAGAATTTTTAGTTCTTGTAAAATAGTAATTTGCAAATATTTTATGACATAAATATTTTTATTTAATTAGTACAGGGGCGAAATACGGGCTTTTGTTTACTGTAGGCTCTATTAAAGTTAACGTATTTGCTTCAGAGCTATCACGATTCAAATTATTAATGTTTAAGTTACTTGTTAAAAGAAATATACAACAGTTCTTAATTACAATTACAGTCCTAATGATAATTAATTATTAAACTTGTTACGGCGGATTCTAAATTAAGCAATCAAAAATTCAAGCGATCTCGCCCCTCTTGTTTTAATGATTCGACTTTGTATAATAAAAAGTAAACATTGTAATCAAAATATTTACGTTAAACTCTAATATTTCTTTTTAAATGAGTGCGTGTAACCTTTGAAACGGTTGATGTAAAACTTATTAATATTAGAATAGCATATTGCGCTAGAGTTGGCATAGGTAAAAATTATATGGGGGAAGGAGCCAAACCTAAAACGTATATATATGTTATAAATATGTTAAATTAAAAATAATATATAATACCAAAGATTTCTAACACTTGTGGGTAAGCTTCCAGCGTACGGCTTCACTTTCTTTACACACAATTGTAGCTAGCTAAACACAGGTGTCCCCGCAAATCGGCTTTTTGCTGTATCATATTATCATATTATATAATATATATACTCATGAAATACTATAATCAGTCGCTGTAAACTTCGTAACGGACCATAGACTTCTTCCGTCCGAAAAAGGAGCCTTTAAGTCAAGCCTGAAGAAGTTGTAAAGTCTGTTAGTAATAATACTGAATAAATAAATGCCATAAAGTTTCCTATTGTTTTATTATGTCAAAATTGATAGAATATATATTCTAGAATTGCTATTTTTGCTATAATTGGTAAGTCTAAGTTTTTGTGTGTATTGCACGCCTCATAATTTTTACAATGTTATTAATGACACTACATATTACATACTACAACAGATACAAAAAAAAATTATTCAATATAGGTTTAAATAATACTTATTGAAAGATACTTTTATGTTTAATTTACCACTGGTTTGGATAATACATTTGTCCTGGGAAATCCCAACAAGAAACCCAGCCAAATGGTAGCTTAGGGGCTAAGCGCTCGCCGTAAACGCGAAATATCCTGGTTCGATCCCCGCCGGCAACAATAAAATTGTTGATTACGATTTTAAGGGCTGATTTATCACATTCTCGGCGGCGAAGGAAAACATCGTGAGGAAAGGTGCATGCAGAGAAATTAAAAAAAAAATATTTTTTCTAAGACATGTGAAATCTGCCAACACGCATTAGGACTACGGACACATCATTTGCCTTAATCCCTCCCAGAAATTAGAGGAAGCCGGTGACCAGCATTGGAACGTACGAGTATGAAGGCTTTTTACTTGTATTCCACTGAAATTAACTATTTCTCTATAAATTCGAAGTGACACGCTAAATACAAATATATGATATTGTAAATGTCCCGCATTCGTTTCGCACAATACGCATAAAGACTTAGCATTCTTACAAACCAGTTACTACAAAGTTCATGAGAAAAAAGTTTGTTAATCAATTTTCTTGAAATAAGAAGCCAGTCTACATGGTAATTTTAATTACCAAATGTACACATTTTTATTTTTGACGTGACAACGTCTTCTAATTCGATGAAGCTGGCTGCACGCACGAAAAAACGTGACTCATGCGGCGTTACCTCGCTCTGAGGCGTTCCATTTAAGGCTTGAAGTGCAAGCGAGAGGTCGGAACGGGCGACAAAGAGGCACAATCGGCATTGTCACGTTCAACTATCGTCAATAAACCGACTTTACAGGCAACGGATTTTTTTTAATTAATTAAAACTGCTCCAACATACAGGGTTTATTATTTTCAGAGAGAAAATAATTTATGCGGCCCTATGAAATTCTGCTTCGCATAAAATTCCATTTAACAACTTTTTGTAATATAAGATCGTAAATAACTTTTATAGTTTTCCTACTAAGCCACTTTTTATTAGAATTCATATCTTAGAATTCATGTCTTTTACTTCACCCTTTTTACTGGAAACAAGGCATTCCATCTTAGTCCTCACGGGTGACAACGTATCTGCATTTTGATTCGTAATCGAAGATAGATGTAGATATGGGCCACAGCAAACACTTACCATCAGGTTTTTATTTTAATTTATTAATCAGATCGAAAAAATACAGATATAGGTCTAATTAACACCTAAACACCATGGAGGTTTGACTTGATGCTAAATAATTAAGCTTAAGTCAGTATATTATGTACAAAACACAGTCTAAGTAAGTAGTTAGGTATGTGAGTAGGTAGTAGATATGTGCTCGCTTTTCACCCTTATTCTATAAGAAAAACGACATCAGATTAAAATATTTTTATATTTATACTACTTTAATGCAGAAAAAGTGATAAATTGTTAACAAAATTTCTAAGAAGCGCTACCTTAAATTTGTATTTGAACATGATTTGAACGCAAAATATTGAACAGGAAAATATTAAAATTTTAATAGAAATGTTCAGTATGAATTATGTTTTTACTGATGATAAATGTGTAAAAGTATTGTCTACATATGTACTATTTTTGTAAAATCTTTTATTAACAGGAAAAGTTTATATGGGAAGCCCTCAGTCTTCCATGAATACAATTTCTGCAATAATTGAAGATAAATGTGAGCCCATCACCACGGCATGTAGAAATGTTCTTTTCAATAAATTTCGTACAGTACAAGAAATAACAGGTTTTCCTTAAAATACATTTTTGTTAGTGGATCCTGTACTTGAGCTGCAAACGACGTCTGACGCGAAGCATTAACGATGGTGAACTACTTTGGTTACATACATATACAAAGTACTCTGTAGAACTACCACAGAACAATCAGTATCAATCAATCAGTAACAGTGGTAGAGCCACGCGGCAGCTTTTGCTGTCGCACGGATGGACCGGCTCGAACCGGGGTAGTACCACGACCTCACAGAAAACCAGCGTGAAGTAGAGGTTTACCTCTGCGTTTCGCTTGGTGAGTGCAGGTGGCCGGAGGCCCTTTTTACTGGAAATGAGGCATTTCATCTTAGTCCTCACGGGTGACAACGCATCTACATTTTGATTTGTAACAGAGGATAGATGTAGATGTCTATGGGCCGCAGCAACCACTTACCATCAGGTGGACTGTGTGCTCGTTTGTCACCCTTATCCTATAAAAAAAAACATATTCTTTACAGAAAGTAAATTACAGTGCCGACTTACCATCAACCATCACGAGCTTAGCCGTCAGAGCTGAGGTCCGTTAGATAGCTCATCTGTAATTACATTGATTTATGTGTACGGACACAAATCAATTTTTTGGTGAGAAGTGTCCTACCTAGGAGTCGCTAGGCTTTATTTTTGTGAAAAAGTAAGAAATATTGCTTGCTCAAAACATTACTCCGCCAGTCACTCTCAAAAATCTAAATAGATCAGTGACTAATTTTCAATAGAAAAAGTGCGTAAATGCATACATTCATGTTCAGAAAGATTAAAGGCCTGTATCGAAGCCAAAGATATTGTTTTTAATGTATCACTTATACTTCCAAACATCTGCTACTAATAAAGTGTTATCATTATTACAGTTTTTTTTTAAAGATATGTAAATTACGTTTTAATGTGTATTACATAACGTCATTATATTATTCATTCATCGTCATCATCATTATTATGCATCCCATCAAAAATCCGCCGATATGTGGTGTGAGTGTTAGAGCGTTCGACAAAATTAAAAAAAGAGTATATAAAGGGAGAAGTTAGCTCTCCGCGAGAAAACGTCTATCGGCGTATATATTTTATCTATTTTTTTTTTTCATTTTTATCACTAAGTCACATATTGACAAAACTAAATACACTATCGATAACGCCTATCGACAACAATAATGCGCATCACTATGCTCGCCCCTAAGGCCCGTGAGTGGGAGAGAGAGCGAAATACTCCGATGATTTATGACCCAAACTGCACGGACAAAATAATTCTAGTATAGTGGATTCTCTTACGCCGCCAACAACAAACTATGGATATACAATACATATTTAAGTGAAGTATACATATCATAGCTAATGATTTCTTATGTTTACGTGAACACTACACATTGAATGAAACAAGTTTTCAAGGAATTCGTTGCGTTTTTTAACTTATTTTATATATCCGAAGTTTCGAGTACTTTACAACACCTATGGTCACAAAAGAACTGACGTGTCTGACTTCCCAATGTCACGTCTATCTTTAATTTAAATTATTAATGTTTGGTTCGATCTACGCAGAAAAAACTAACAGTATCTTAGTCTTGCAGTGGTATGCTTGGGTTGGGAGTTCACAATGTAGTTAGTGTCAAATAATTCTTAAACTTTTCTAGATATATTAGTAATTCAGGTTCTTGACAACATCTTGAACTGCACTGTGTATAGAAAAAGGAATCATACCAAAAATGTTTATTATTAAAACTGAAGGTAGCCGTGAATAACCATGACATTGGGACGTCGAACACCTCCGTGACCATAGGTGCTGTAAAGTACTCGAAACGTTTAGAATATAAGAAGTTATTAAACGCGATTAAATTCGTAAAAACCAATTTTATTCAACATGTCACAGATGTTCCAATTCACTGTGTAAATCTATTACAAACTCTTTGTAGTAAATAAAAATTTATAAAAAACCATTTCTGTATGTGTACGTTAAGGTTGAAGGCATTTATAATAAAAATCATTGTGTCTTTTACTTTGTAACTCTATCCGTATATGCTTAAAGGTCACAAGCCAAATTCTACCCGAGATTAAAAATTCTAAAAGCAACCAGAAGCTAGGCTTTATATATTACTTAATATTCTTTTAGTATGTTTCATATACATAAAAATATATAAAAATGTTTAGTTACAGCTTTTACACGGCCCACTACTGACCACAATCCTCCTCTCATTCCTGAGAGGGTTTTAGAACAGGGAAATATTCACCTCACTGCCCATTGTGGCGTGTTGGCGATCTTCACACGTCTTCGAAATATATTTTTTTTAATTCTCAGGCATGAAGTTTCCTCACGATGTTTTCCTTTACCGCCTAGTAGGTACGTCATCAGCACTTAAAATTGCAAGTAACATTTTTATTGGTGCCGGCGGGGATCGATCCCGGGTTGCTCGGTTACTGTGAAATTTATAGCGAGCGCTTAGCTGCTGAGCTTTACCACGGTTATATATGTGCGTGTGTGTGTAATGTATGCTTATATTTAATTATCTTTAAATAAAGGCTTGATTCTTTGAGTCCGACGTCACCCTATGGCCATGGGTGTTGTAATGCACATCAAACGTCTGGAAATAAAAAAAAATAAAAATAAACGCGAGAAACTATGTGAAATTTATTTAATTCAATATGTAGTATTCGCGTAAATAAAAGAAATCGTAAAGTAATAAATATATATAAAAGTATTTTAGTCTAGTCAGGTAAATTCAATCCCAGTATGAGTCAAGATTTAATGAAAAAATTATAATTATCATGTGTCTGATTCAGCGTGTGGTCAAGTGGTGGTCGTAAGCGCCACTGTTGATCAAATGGTTCCGGGTTCGAATACTGAGTCTGGTCAAAATCAGTTGCTGGGTTTTTCTCTCAAGAAATTCTCATTAGCAATACGAAGTCAAGAGATTGGCGGTGTTTCACCACGTGAAGTAAGAGCACGTAGGAGGACAACCTCCGTTGCGACTGACTGCTGCAACCGATATGTATTTTACAAATATTGCATGCACAGTAATACGGTTTTTGTAATTTACATGTTATTATAAAAAGACCACATGAAGGCCAAAACAAATAGGAAAACAAAATCATTTCAGAAGTCGTTTCGGCAAACAAATTAATTTCTGCAAGGCTCACAAGAAATCGGATCCTGTGAATTCTCTCATGCATTGAAGATATACTTAATCAGCTCAACACCATCATCAGTTGTCAAGTCACCCCTTGTGAAACTGAATTGATTTTTATGAAGTAAATTATTTACATTAAAAAAATTAACATTTGATCAAGAATAATTTTTTCAAAAATTTTACTAAGTATTGGTAGTACAGAAATTAGTCTATAATTGGCGGGGACTAATGTACTACCAGATTTAAATAAAGATAAAGATATTACTTTACTATGTTTAATTAAATCAGGAAACCCTTCTGCAGTTTTCTTAATATCGATAGTTTCAAAATATTTTACAATATCTTTTAATGTTATTTTATGAAAGACAAAATTATTTGAACACGCATTTACATTTTGTTTAAGTAATAATTCGCCGACAGCAGGAGAAGAATTCAGTGACGTAATGGTAAAGATCGGAATATCAGTAAAATATTTCTCAAAAACCAATTCAATATCCTGATCTGATTTTGTAAATTTGTTGTCAAAACTTATCCGGTAGTTGAATTGCGATAGTTGACTTTACCAGTTTCACTATTAATTATGGAGGTGGAGGTGGAGTGCACTCTCTTAAATATTTTTGAATATTTTTTACATATTCCCTAAATGCGACGCTAGGATTATATGACCTTTCATGATAAAGTTCATATAACCTTTGTCTGCTCTTATGGATTCATACTGTCCCATTCATTGCCTGCCTTCTGACTGTTCAAGGAGAATGTTTTAGAAGTAAAAATATTATCAAATTTATTGCAAATAAGCTTAAACAATGTTCCATACAAAAAAATAGGATTATTTTGGCATGACAGTGATGGAAGTTTCTTCATTATGTTACTTCTAAACTTCTATAAGCGACGCGCATGTACTGGAACAATCACAACTTTCTCTTCTACTTGTTTTTTGTGAACATAAGGTAAAAAGGCTATAGAGTTAAAGTTAAAGCTAAAGTTCTAGTGATATAGTGGAAGGTCTGCTTCTGCGTTTTGTCTGGTGAGAGCACGTGACTGGAGGCCCAATCCCCCCCCCCCAATCAACATGGTAGCGGAATTAAATCATAGATTATCCCAGGAGAGTACCAGCACGCATGGAGAATCCCTCGCTGAGCATCCACGACCATGCTACTCCACTCCTGAGCGTGGGTGGTCAGGCTGCTCCGCGTATTCTGGAGGGGAAAAGAGGGGCAAAATTCCGCTCAACACAAAAACTGCTCGGGCAAATTTTTCAAATTCATTAAATTCAAATTTCTGCAACATCAGGGGACTTCACTCGAGCCTAAACTCCGTCCACTACCATCTCGAGACGCCGAAGCCGGCCTTGCTCTTTCTGACCGAGACGCAGGTGTCCTCTACGGCTGATACTTCGTATCTCTCCTACCCGGGGTACAAATTGGAACATTCCTTTGTGCCTCGGCTGGAGTTTACGTATACGTCAGAGAGGACATCTGTTGTCGACGCCTCGGCAGTCTTGAAGGTTCGGACTTGTCCATCCTTTGGCTACGCGTAAAGAGCGACGACTATCCGCGCGTCTACGGGTGCCTCTATAGGTCCCATAGCGGTAATGCCGAAACAGACCGACTCATCAACCACGTCCAAATGGCTGAATCCTTGCTACAACAGGTCCTATCCGCAGAGATCGTGATCATTGGCGATTTTAAAGCCCACCACGCCGAATGACTCGATTCACGTTTAACCGATCATCCGGGGAGATCTGTTTATGACTTTGCTTTAGCATATGGTCTGACACAACTGGTTACATTGCCTACGCGGTTTCCAGATGTGGAGAATCATACACCTTCCCTGTAGGACCTTCTGCTGACCTCTCATCCGGACGGATATCAGGTTTCCGTTAATGCCCCTCTCGGCTCTTCGGACCATTGTCTAAGTGTGGTGCCACTCACGCTCCCCTCGAGGTTGTGTTCTGGTCAGGTCGTTACAGGTCGGCGGATTGGGACAAAATGCGGTCTTTGCATCCTACCCTGTCACTGATGTGGTGCTACAGGGAATGGAACTATTTATTCCATCATCTATGGTACCCATCGGAGGCAGATTACAGCCTTGCTTTGGTCGTTCTTGTGAGAATGCATTACTCAGTAAGCATGAGTTCTATCAGGTCTGGGCTGGAGCTTCGGCGGCTCGGGATTTAAACACCAGCATGCTTAAAAAGAAGTATAACTTCGCCTTCAGATCCTTCAAAAGAGTTATTGCCAAGGCAAGCACATAGGCAGAATTGGCGAGAAACTAGTTCGCCTTCCTTTGGGAACCCGTGCATTCTGGTCTACCATCACTACCATCTCTGCACAGGGAGGACGACTCACTGGCCTACGCCGCTAACGAGAAAGCCAACCTTTTAGGCTTCCTTTTTACGTCCAACTCGACTCTTGATGACGAGGGGAACACACCGCTAACCATCCCGCGGTTTGAGTGCTCCATGCTGGATGTGCGGTTCTCACAGCGATCGGTCCGCAAAGTACTCCTCTCCCTGGACATCCACAAGTCGGGTGGGCCTGACGGAATCCCCCCAATTGTGCTGAGGACATATGCTCTGGAGTTGGCACCGGTTTTAACGCGTCTTTTCCGGTACTCCTACTCCCTAGGCGTAGTCCCGAAATCATAGAAGACAGCTTTTGTCCACCCGATCCCTAAAAAAGACGATCGCTCAGACCCGTCCAACTACAGGCCTATCGCCATCACCCCCTTGTTCTCCAAAATAATGGAATCCGTTATAAACTGCCACCTCATGCGGTACCTTGAGGATAACCAGCTGATTAGTGACCGCCAATACGGTTTACGTCGGGGTCAATCAGCTGGTGATCTTCTGGTCTACTTGACCCATAGATGGGCGGAGGCATTAAAGTCCAAAGGGGAGGCATTGGCCGTTAGCTTGGACATTGCGAAGGCCTTCGTTCGGGTTTGGCACAAAACGCTTCTTTCGAAGCTCCCTTCCTAAGAGCTCTATAAAGATAGCAGTGAAAAGTCAACAGAAACGTAAAAGTTGTATCCAGGAATTTGTAGCTAATTTGTTGCTAATTAGTTACCAAAATCGCGATTTTGTTGCTCCAACCGGTTTTGAGTAAATTGAATTACTGCTATCTTTACATTAAGATAGCAGTAAGAAAAAACTTTCAATCAACCCCGCCGTAGCGGATAAAACGGGATAATTTGTTGCCAATTGGTTGCTGACATATAATGCAAAAATATATAATGCAAAAAAAAGGTTTCGCAGATTAAATAGTTCACATATGAACGGGCGCAAAGCTCCATAGCAGTTCCCAGAATGTACGTGTATCCTTTTATTTGTGATTAATTAAATTCTCATTTAAGAAATTAAAGTGATAAACAGAAATTGTAACATTAAAAATAAGTAATTTTTATAAATATCTAAAATTGAATTTTAGGAAAAAAGATAGCAGATATTTTGTTGTTGGTCAGTTATAGAAGAAGCAAGTCATAAAGAGCCAGCAACAAAATAAAGTAGATCGACAGGTTGCATTACGTTATTAGTTAGAAATTATTTGTGTAATAATTAAATATAGCATGTACACAAATAATTATTAACTTATTACTTGGTGCAGACCTAAAATTTTTATTAAAATGTAGCATACATTTTAATAAAAATTTTAGGAAAAAAGTTTGCAGATATTTTGTTGCTGGTCAGTTACGGAAGCAGCAACTCGTATAAAGCCAGCAACAAAATAAAATTGATCAATAGGCTGCACCAACTAATAACTTAATAATCATTTGTGTACATGCTATATTTACATGAAAATTATAGGAAAAAAGATAGTAGATATTTTGTTGCTGGTCAGTAACAGAAGCAGCAACTCATGAAGAGCCAGCAACAAAACAAAATATGTCGATAAGTTGCACCACGTTATTAGTTAGAAATTACTTGTGTACATGCTACATTTTAATGAAAATTTTAGGAAAAAAGTTAGCAGATATTTTGTTGCTGGTCAGTTGCGGAAATAGCAACTCGTATAGAGCCAGCAACAAAATAAAATTGATCGATAGGCTGCACCAACTAATAACTTAATAATCATTTGTGTACATGCTATATTTCTATGAAAATTTTAGAAAAAAAAAGGTATCAGATATTTTGTTGCTGGTCAGTAACGGAAGCAGGAACTCATGAAGAACCAGCAACAAAATAAAATTGATCGATAGTCTGCACCAAGTAATAAGTTAATAATTATTTGTGTACATGCTATATTTAATCATTAACTTATTAGTTGGTGCAGCTTATCGATCAATTTTATAGGTATTTTGATGCTGGGTCTATAAGAGTTGCCTTCCGTTACTGACCAGCAACAAAATATCTACTATCTTTTTTCCTATAATTTTCATGTAAATATAGCTCGTACACAAATAATTATTAACTTATTACTTGGTGCAGCTTATCGTTCTATTTTATTTTGTTGCTGGCTCTTCATGCTTTCATAACTGAACAGCAACAATATATCTGTTGTTCTGTTTTTGAATCTCCCGTATAGGTAGCATGTACACATTTATTTGTAACTTATTACTTGATACAGCTTTTCGACTGGTTTTATGATGTTGTAGACTGTCTGGGAGTTATTGATCTATTTATTAATTAGCAGCAAAATTTTCATTAATTTGGAACTTCAGAATTAATATGAAAACATAAATTGATTTTTATTAATTTTTGATGCTTTTTTTTCATTTTGTTTTTTTTTTTATTTTAATTTTTTTTAATATTTTTTTGCATTATATGTTAGCAACTAATTAGCAACAAATTATCCCGTTTTATCCGCTACGGTGGGGTTGATTGAAAATTTTTATTGCTATCTTAATGTAAAGTTAGCAGTAATTCAATTTACTCAAAACCGGTTGGAGCAACAAAATCGCGATTTTGGTAACTAATTAGCAACAAATTAGCTACAAATTCCTGGATACAATTTTTATGTTTCTGCTGACTTTTCACTGCTATCTTTATAGAGCTCTTCCTATGGGCTTCCTGAGAAATTGTGCAATTGGATCACCAGCTTTCTTGCAGATCGGAGCATCAAGGTCGTTGTAGACGGTTCATGCTCCGACTACAAGCCTATTAACGCTGGTGTTCGACAAGACTGCGTGCTATCACCAACGCTGTTTCTTCTGCATATCAATGATATGTTGCAAATCGGTAGCATTCATTGCTATGCGGATGACAGCACTGATGATGCTCTATACACTGGCCGTGCCAATATTTCTCGGAAAAACGTCACCGAGTACCGGAACAAACTTGTGTCTGACGTCAAGTCTTTGCTGAACAAAGTCTCGGATTGGTGGCGACTAAATCTAGTCCAGTTTAATCCTCAGAAGACACAAGTTTGCGCGTTTACTGCTAAAAAGAACCCCTTTGTAGTATCTCCTCAGTTTCAAGGCACTCCCCTTCTTGCCTCAGCCAGTATCGGAATCCCCGGCGTCGACATATTGAGTGACGTGCAGTTTCGTGGTCACTTGGAAGAGAAGGCCTATAAAAAGCTTGGCGTGCTCAGCAGAGCGGGACAGTTTTTCATGCCGGCACAGCGTCTGCAACTTTACAAGGCGCAGGTTCGGCCTCACATGGAATACTGTTCCCATCTCTGGGCTGAGGCTCCCCAGTGCCAGCTCCTTCCACTTGATCGCATCCAGCGCAGAGCGGCTCGAATCGTCGACGACCGACTCCTTTCCGATCGGCTTGATTCATTGGCTCTGCGAAGAGATGTGGCATCACTTTGCATTTTCTTTCGAATTTATCACGGGGAGTGCTCTGAGGAATTGTTCGGATTAATCCCAACCACCAAATTTCACGAACGCACATCGCGGCAGAACTGCCGATACCATCCACACCATCTGGATGATTGGCGGTCCACCACTGTGCGATTTAGAATATGTTTTCTTCCTTGCACAACTTTTTTGTGGAATAGTTTACCACCAGCGATTTTTCCGAAACGATACGACTTAGGGACCTTCAAGAAAAGAGCTTTTTAAAAGGCCGGCAACGCATCTGCAATTCCCCTGGTTCCCCTGGTGTTGTTCATGGGTGGCGGTAGCCACTTATCATCAGGTGAGCCGCATGCTCGTTTGCCCCCTCTCCTATAAAAAAAAACCACGCAGAAAGGTTTACGAAAAGAGTTTTTTGTGTGAGATACTGGCCTGTTATAATTTTTTGTGCAAAAAACGATTATTTGAAAGTAAAGAAATACGAATATTCCAATTTTTTATTTCATATTGAACTAATTTTAAATATCGTACTTCATTGAAAAATGGATGTCTACGACACAAGCGCACTTATCGCTCAAAATAAGCGATACTGGACAGCAAGCTGGTGACGCTTTTCAGTCACTCTCCTTACAACTCTGATTTGGCACTGTGTGACTATTTTTTTATAAATCCCCTGAAAAACAGCTGAATGGGATATAGTTTACAATGTAAACTTTACGAAAGATGCACTAACAACGTCCGAGCAGACCGTAGAAGAGGTTCTGAGGCGGACTGGAAAAGTATTTTTAAAATTGATTTTATCGCACAAAACTTTGGCATTGAGCTTTTTGAAAACTTTTAACAATATAAACCTTAACCATAGATTTATTTTATTAATTTAACTGTCATATAAAATGCCATGCCATGCCACAAAGCACGATCCTGAGTGTCCTGCATCCATCAACCTCCTGCATGTCTTACCAGGTCGTCACTCCATCTAGTAGGGGGCCGCCCTACACTTGGTCCACCCGTACGAGGCGATGATGATAAGAACACGATTAACCTTCATTGTTCCATGCATTCATTTAAGATTAGTTTAAAGGCTCGTAATTCGCCTATAAAATAATAAGTTTAAATTATTAATTATTTTTGAGCTTTGACCGAAGTCGGGTTGCTGATGTGGCACTTCGAACATTTGGTTTGGAACGACTATTTCTGGTTTACGGTAGAATAGGTGTTTGGCGAGTATGCTTATTCATGAAAATGCCCGCCCTATGTGGGCGAATCGAATAACTGAGTAGCTGCAGCAAAGTAGTGTAGTGATCCTAAGTTGCCCTCACAAAAAACATAAATTTGACTCTTTTAAAATTATCTGTTTATTTAAAGCACACATTCTAATTACAGTTTAAATTATGACAAAGATCGTATGCAATAAAAATTTGCTTGTATTCTCAACAAAATGATCAATGATTTAATTTCACTTTTCTGAAAAAAAAGAAAACTGGAAAATATAAAATTAAACTCTTAAAAAAATTAAACGACGATCGGGTGAGTACATTACGTTCTTTATACGTATTTGATAATATATCTAGCTAGCTCGGTGGACGTTGTTCTGCTCTTTCCAGTGGGTGGCACGATGAGTTTCATTCCGAATTCACTTCGATCTTTTTTCAGTGCAATTTTAAAATTGTATGTCATTTTAGTCCATAAATTTCGACTTTATTAATAACATGACTACATGACACCATCTATCATATCCTGGCATAGCTTTGCTTGGATATATAACGTCTCAGTAAAAAAAAAATTGTGTCATTATGACTTTAATCGATCAAGTCGTTCAGAAGTTAAACTATCACTAAACAGACGCACCAACCACGATTTTATGAAATAATAAACGGAAACATTAATCAATGTTGAAGGAAAAGAGAAAAGTAAGAGCAAAATAAAATTAGAAAATACAGACCGTCGCAATTACTCATGATGGATTGTGATATTTTTCCTTGTTCTAAAGTGCCTGATTTTCAACGACATCTTGTTATTGTCTTCTCTGTTTTTATATGGTAATAAGAAAGACGGAAAAGATTTTTCTGAATGTTTTTATTAGCAAGAAGTAATATGCAATCTAAGTATCATTGCTATTTCCAAAAATCGTTTCAATTTATTCGCTTTATCGAAAATACTATATTTTAAAATGACAGTAAATATTATGTTCTCCTTTTTTAACTATGAAGACTCATAAAAATCTTATCACATAAATGCTACATTTATGTGATAAGATTGGTGGGATAAAGTTGTAGTGGTTTAGACATAGTTCAATCAAAACCATCTCAAACTTACCAACTTTTCATCGTACTGACAACACTCTCAAACCCATAAGTCTATCGTAAAAAAAATATATCGTCCTCGCTCTATTAAGGTTCCATAGGTATTATGGCTAATTATATATTTTTTTTAATCTGTAGACAACAATCAGTGAAAGAAAAAGACATTAAAATGTTTGTCACAGTATAGATATAGTACAGTTTAGATTGGCAATGGAGAGATTAGGGCGAGACTAAAATCAAAACACACCATTGTGCGTGTAATGTGCAAGTGTGGGTGCCAAATAGTGCTGCACTATGCATAGTCTGCCTCAACTATAATGATCGATACCGATTGCAGTATATTAGTGTTTTCTGATTTGACGCAGATGATGTAAGTAATATTTTTCCTCAATATTATAAAAATATAGAAGGCTATGTATGTAAAATGTCTTCTAAACTATTCTATATATATATATTGACAAATTACATAACTTAAAAACCTTTGTGCCCTTTCGCGGGTTTTAAGCTGCATGAAGTCACATAAAAACTAATATGGCGGCTTATTGAGGACATAATGAAATATTGAATTGTATGTATTTTTTTACTATTATATGTATTTTTAAATACTTTAAAAATCATATATAAGAAAAACCAAAACAAAAATGTATATTATCATACAGTCCTAATCCCTGTGGTATTGTGTCAAGAACGCTGACTACGTTTCCTCACTGAATGGCTATACTAATTAAATAAATATTGAGTTATCATGACTGTCTGTCCAATAAAAGGTGGCGCAGTGCCTTAGCAATGAGTTTTTCTGCTTGGGGCCGCGGGTTCGAATCCCGCACGGAACAAGTATTTGTATGGCCTACAAATAATTGTTCCGGGTCTGGATGTTTGTCGTCGTGTAATTTATGTTTGTAAACTGCCTCCACGACAAAGGAGAAAAGCCTAGTGTGGGGGTAATATTTATTAAAATAAAAAAGGTGTATTTCAGAATATTCTCGACATTTTGAAGAAAACCAAACTTCGATAGGAAATATATTCTAAAAAGGTATTAAACAAGACTACGATGTCAAGTTTTAGAATATTGCAAAACATATTCAGATACCTATTGCTGTTCAGGTACCTATAATAAATAAATTATAATATTCTAATTATAAAATAAGTTTCAATATGTAATTTTATTAATAAGTGTTTATGGTTGTATGTGTTGTAGTTATCCCTTTAATGCACATTTATGTTACTGTTACAGCCTATTAAAGTCTGCTGAACATAGGGCTCCCCCATAGATTGCCTCATGGGGGGTTAGTTGCCATACTTACTACAATTGACAAGCGGGTTGCCAACCGCAGCATTTTTATTTTTAATCGTTATTAGGAAGCTGCTCATCTCCTGGTTTGTTTCCCTCTGTCGCCTGTCACGACACACACAGGATGATGTGGGGTAGAGGATATTCTTACACCGCCAATACACCTACAGTGGGCACCTCTGTAAAAAAACATTTTTCTTCAAAGTACTTGCTGCATATAGTCGATTATTTTCTTTTGGGTACCAATTCTTCTCTATTTATTATTTTCAACCATTTTTGTCAAATATCAATATTTTGTGAAAATATACCACAGCATCCATTTACCATCAGGTGAACTGTGTGCTCGTTTGTCATCCTATTTCTATTAAATAAAATGTTTTCATACGATTATAAGAATATTTCACTACGGTATACTTTGCATGTTAAGGACATTTCGATAAGATATTATGGATAATGTCAATTTCCGCAAAAGTGAGGTTAAAATTGGCAGAAATTCACGTATTTGTAATTGTTTTGAATTAAATTCCTTTGCATTTAGATGATAATTATTATAAAATTTGATAATATTTTCTATCCATTGAAGTACAAATTGTTTGTATCTGCTCTAAAACACAGCATTTAGACAGCTAAGCATTTCATTCGTACCTTCGGGTTAAATGTATAATAATGTGGGTTTTGTTTCTGAGGTGAGTTATATTTAAGTACTACCCACCTGGTCATAATTAATTACATTTATGATACGCTAATTTTCTCTTTAAAACCAGATATTTTGCAAATACAAGCTGGATTTGTTTTAGTCACGAATGTCGCCAGGCCCATATAGCCTGATAGCGTGTACGTGAATAATCTAGTCTATCTTTCCAGCTCTAACATACGCGTAAACTATGCTCTTCCTCTTTTTCATTGTCAAATTATTCTAACGTTGGTTAGTTACTAAATCTATGTTTCACAGCTTATAAATTATTCTATGAATCGATGTTTTCAGTAATTTTTAAATACAATTTTTTTTATAGGATAAGGGTGACACAGTCCACCTGAAGGTAAGTGGTTGCTGTGGCTCATAGACATCTACATCTATCTTCGATTACGAATCAAAATGCAGATGCGTTGTCACCCGTGAGGACTAAGATGGAATGCCTCGTTTCCAGTAAAAAGGGTCTCCGGTTCTCTACACTGACCATACAAAACACAGCAGCGTTAAGCTGCTATTTATTTATAATAAGCGCTATATAATGACAACCAAAGCCCAAGTCGAAATGAAATGTAGAAAATTCATTGGCAAAGCACGACACTAACGAAAATTAAATTTGAGTCGCGCATAACGGTGGTAGAGCCACGCAGCAGTTTTTGCTGTTGCACGTATGGTCCGGCTTGAGCCCGGTTGGTACCACGACCTCACAGAATACCGGCGTGAAGTAGAAGCTCTGCTTCTGCGTTTTGTCTGGTGAGTGCAGGTGGCCGGAGGCCCAATTCCCCCCCCCCCCCCCCCCCCCCCCACCACCAACATGGTAGCGGAATTACACGATAGACTACCCCAGGAGGGTACCAGTACCCCTGGAGGATCCCTCGCTGAGCATCCACGACCATGTTATTCCAATCCTAAGCGTGGGTGCTTTTTTAAAGGCCGGCAACGCATCTGCGATTCCCTCCCTGGTGTTGCAGCTGTTCATGGGCGGCGGTAGTCACTTACCATCAGGTGAGACGCATGCTCGTTTGCCCCCTCTCCTATAAAAAAAATCTATCTCTAGTATATATACAGTAATCTATGCACTGATCGTACGCGTGGGATTACGTACGAACATCCCCTCCATCTTCCCACGCCGATCTAGACATCACAGATTGACGTTGCGTCAGACGCGTGTGATTGCGTTGCATACGATAATGGTATGGACAGGCTATACCTACGTACGCAACGTATGCAACGCATTATACATCTGAACGCTTGATTTTGTATGAAAAACTATACACTAGAATTTGAACGATTCTACCAGCTCTAGAATCTTCTTATCTTATCTCAAAGTGCGTTTAATATACGTTTCCAAATCCAATCGCCGTTGGTGACAGCTAAACCTTCACCTTTGATTCTATATAGACCTGACCCCCACCGTTTTCATGACTTCCGCCAGAGTCGAGAACGACAAGATCACCGCCATTACACATTTGCATCACTATTAATAATTTAAGGGTGGGGGTAACGAGCACTACCTGTGCAATTATAACATGCACTTGACCGAAGTTTATGATGCAGTTGGAAGGTATTTTTTAAATAACTAAAATTATTTATTTTACACATCTCCTACAAATTGCGTTCGATATCCTGTATGAATGTATGCTATTTTCTTTAAATTTCATAAAAGCGATTTATATTTAGAAAGATATTTATTTCAACATAATATGAAAAAGTTAATTAAAAACTTACAGCCTATATACCGTCTCACCACGTCTCACTGCTGGGCACAGGCGTCCGCTCATTTTTGAGAGGGTTTTAGGGAAAGAAAGTACCGCCGCGCTGCCGCAATGCATGTTGGCAAACTTCAAACGAACGAACCTATAAAAAATTTGTATGTAATTCTTATGTAAAGATGACGTTCTTGTAGCACATTTTGAATGTTAACCGTTTTGGCGGTCAGGGCTGCGAAACGTAGCTTCTGCATATACTTAAGAATCTAATTAGCTGTATATTTTATTCTCAATCGGCCTCTTGGTCAATAATTGGACTTTGAACGTTATATGTCTCAACATAAAAGAAAATTACGACTGAATTTAGAGTCGATTGCTTTGTCGTGAAACAAGGCTATTAACGTCAATTGGTAGCTATTTACTCCAGCAGATTGCTTGAATATCCGGAATAAAAACGATCGTTGTTTATTTTTACAGTGAATGGCAATCATTAACAAACACTGTCCGATTTAATTTTATTTTATTATAAGCCAATTGAGTAAAAGAATGGTGATAAAAGAAATAAACTCTTTGGTACATCACAATTAAAATTTCGGTACAGTTACAAATTAAAGTAATAATATAAGCAGAACATAAAGGTGATAAGCTTGCTAAGAACCAAAAATAACGAAATTTCAATAGAATTTTGATAATGAATTTTTATATTCTCATGCAATTTTTTTTCTACCATGAATTGTAGCGATTTAACGCTACGTATTTATTAAGACTTTGTTATTAAGGGTAACAAACGGGCATATCGTATATAGTCGACATGCTGTTAAGTGGAAGCTATAGCCCATAGATACTTTAATCTATTATCAATTAAGAATAAAAACCAAGATACGTTATAACTCCTGGGGACTAAGATGAGGAATGCCTCATTACTAGTAACAAAGAATCTCCAGTTCTGTGTACTCATTATACGAAGCACAGCACAATACAGTATTATGCTGCTATTCTTTGTGCTATTATGTGCTATTATTTCAACCATAATACAGTTACAACCCTGGCGATGGCGGCAGATAAGGACTGCGGACAAAACTAAAAAAAAATACCGCGCTTACTTTTCACTATATCAAAAAACACTTACCAGGAGTACTTTTTAATGTTAGTTTTTAGTGTTCTCATGTCTTATGATTCTCAAATCTACAAGAGATAATTTCATTATGGAAACTTTCATGAAAAAAATATTATACATTTATTAGAAAAATAGACAATTCTCTGTTCTACACTTCTGCATTAGCTATAATTACTCTAGTGCTGCAGTAGCCATTCACCAAATGTTACCACAAAGTAAGCCACCTGCAATTGTATTGATTACCTGCGTAATCTGCCACTAGAGAAACATTCTTATTTATAGAAATTGTAATTGTAATTGAAATTAATTAACGTGACTTTAGTTATCATTTTGATATATGAGATATTTAGAATTCTATGTTGTAATTCTTTTAACAACGTTAAAGCTCAACACTTGGTATTTTAAGCACAGTTATATTTTACCGGTGGAGGCGGATAAGGAGCGTATTATCTCGCAACAAGCAGGTGTTGTTAATGTCGACCGTCAAATTTATCTTGTTAGTACCACAAAACACATTGCATACACGTGACAGGCCTTTAACCCTCCGTATTCTTCGACACATATGTAACTACGCTACGAGTATATATATATTTCTGTAAATAGATTAATGTATAGAAGGAACTTTAAATATTATCTAATTTTAATGATATTTCCTAAACAAATCTAATCTATCTATAAATCTGACCGATAAATATTACAATCTTACGCCGTTATTGATATTTTAACAATCGTTCAGAAAACAAATATATGTACTATCTAAAACGTCTTGTTAAACTTGGGGCATCGACGTCATCCACAACAGCTGAAGCAAGTGGTAATAACAGCATAAATTCCACCAAACATCGAATTACAATTGATTTTCATTAAATAGACAAAAGATGAACGTGGTAGAATTACGCTGCATCTGTACTATGGCAGCTGTACAACTTTTTAATTTTAACAGATTTCGCTATAGCATTTCATTGTCTGTATGTACCACGGTTTGTGTGATAATTGCACTACTACGGTATTGGCGTGCCTGCAGTGAATTAATTAATTTATTTATTTATTACAAAGTATAGTTATTTAATAACATCCGACAGTACAAATAAACTTACAAAAGTTTTTCCATGTACCGCCAATTCGTAACTTCGATCATGTTCAATCGGTTCGTGTTGCGACAAGTTATTTATTTTAAGTTATATTAAGTTTCGTGCACAACGATTAGAAATTTATGACCAAAGTAGATTGCCTAATATCCAATTTTGGAGTTGTTAAACAAAGCATACCGCAAAGCTACTTCTCGCCTGTTTTGTTAACCGTGTAGATCAGATCATCAAACATTGCAAGGCTTAGTAGGCTCAACTGGCTGTAATTCAGTTAAATGAGGATTTAGAAGGCAATTTTATTTGATCAAAATCTATCTCACGTTAGCGAAAACAGTCTTTAACAAAATTACTGATATTCTCGTTTCCTTGGTACGCACCACGAAGCAAATACAAATTTGCTGTGTGGTACGCACTCACGCTGTAAACTAACTTAATATATAAAAGGTTTATATTAACGATATCATACAAGCACTTTAATAATATATAATTATATAATTTATAAATATTTACTACTTTTGTGAAGTCAATATAATAATGGTGACAAAAACCAATATAATGCTTTGTGTTGGTAATTAGTATAAATGTTACGATATTACGAGTACTATTTTTATATCGCATACTCTTATCCAGTATTTTAATGTTTTGTTCTATCTTATTTAAATTCTTTTTTTTTTATTATAATCAACGATTTATTGTCAAAAATACTTAATATTAATATTAAATTTTCTGTTCTCAAAAAAGTCAATAACTGCTTCTTGACTTAAAAAAATATACCCTATATATAAGAAATGAATGAATGAAAAAATGAAATTCCCTCAATGCTAACTCAATTAGTCCAGCACTTCATTTAGTCGAGTAGATCAATGCAATAATTTTCGATTAAGTATAAGTGGCCTAATATGTTTTAATCTGCAGACATAAATTGTTAAGTAAATTTTTGGATGTTTATAATTCATATTTTACAGGATTTAAGATTGAAACCTTTGAATTCTTATCGTATTTAAATCCCATGTTAGGTACATGCATATATTCATTGGACGATTGACTTTAGAACTAGTCGATTTTCTTCACTCGATTGCGAACTACTCAGGATTATTCGATGGTAATATGTAAGACAAGACAAGAACAGGGTTGATTTTTTTATTTTATTTTGATTTAAAACATTATTATACTCTGGATCTGCAATTGCAACGGAACTGTTCCGAAATTGTGTTACATTGTCAACCTATATTTAGTAAAAGGCATTAAACATTTTTGTGCATTAATTTCACTATGCGCATTTAATCCTGTGGCTTAAGTCAACAAGACATTCTACTTAATTAAACCTATAATTTTTTTATAAAATATATTATATCAACTTTAATAACTAAACTTTTGCACAGTGATATTTACATCCTATATCCCTTGTAGTGTTATGCTACTTACATATCATTTTACATTATTTTAAATTCATTTTTCCATTCTGTTTCGATTTTCTGCATTCACCTCAAAACTGGATATTTTACATCACCTTTATTTCCATAGGATCCTGTAACGATTTTAAACCATAAGAACACAATAACAAACATTTCTACTTCGTATTTTCACATTATCAGCACTTTTAAATTGGTGTCAATGGAGTCTACCTTTTTTCGATCTTTTAGCTAGTTTTCCGTAACTCTACAATCTTGGGCTTTGTGTGGGCAGTTGCGCTACCTTTTTTCCTATATCAATAATATCTCATTTTCCACTTAAATCTTACCGTTTTCTTATTATAAACCTAAAACCAAAATTTGACATGTTTTGTCATTGTTATTTATTTCGTTTCCATAGAAATTATATTCAAATTTGCTACCGATCTGTTGTTCCTATTTCGATAATTCCACATAAATACTTTTTTCTCTTGACCATTTACAAAAAATTTGCGTTTAATTTAAATAATTTTTCCGTTCTCTCTAGAAAGGTATAAAAGCCGAACAATCGGTGAAGAAAGGCAGTCTCGCTTCAGTTCGCGAATTGGAAGTATCTCCTAAAGGCCTTATCCCGGGGCCGCACTGCCCCGGGATCCTGCAAGCCTCCACCTACACTTGAAGTCTTCGGCGAAGCCTTCTTCAAGCGCGGAGCCGCACCACTCCGGAATCCTACAAGCCTCCATCTACCTCGGAAGTCGTCGGCAGTCTACTTCAAGCGCGGGAACCACACTACTCCGGGCGCTACGACTGCTTACTCCAGGCGCCGAGTTCACCTACCGCCGGCGCTACCTTTGGGCGCTGCAACTGCTGGCTCTAAGCGTTGAGAGCCCCTTCTCCAGGCACTACGTGCGCCGGCTCCGGACGCTGCGTGTGCTGGCTCCAGGCGCTGCGCGCCGTCGCTGCTAAGAAACCTACCTCTACAAGCGCAACCGGCGTGTGCTGGCTTCAGGCGCTGCGTGTCGTCGCTGCTAAGAAACCTACCTCTACAATCGCAACGTGTGTCGCTTCGACTTTTCGGCCCCACGTTGGGCGCCAAATGTCGTGAAGCGACAATAATAAAAAAATAGAACCTAACCTAAGTACAACAAAACAACAAAAGTAGAGCCAGAAAACAATATATTTAAATTTTTTAAAAGGTATTTACAATTTTATAAAAATAATGAAGGAAAATGTAGTGTTATGCTACTTACATATCATTTTACATTATTTTAAATTCATTTTTCCATTCTGTTTCGATTTTCTGCATTCACCTCATAACTGGATAATTTACATCACCTTTATTTCCATAGGATCCTGTAACGATTTTAAACCATAAGAACACAATAACAAATCATTTCTACTTCGTATTTTCACATTATCAGCACTTTTAAATTGGTGTCAATGGAGTCTACCTTTTTTCGATCTTTTAGCTAGTTTTCCGTAACTCTACAATCTTGGGCTTTGTGTGGGCAGCTGCGCTACCTTTTTTCCTATATCAATAATATCTCATTTTCCACTTAAATTTTACCGTTTTCTTATTATAAACCTAAAACCAAAATTTGACATGTTTTGATATTGTTATTTATTTCGTTGCTATAGTAATTATATTCAAATTTGCTACCGATCTGTTGTTCCTATTTCGATAATTCCACATAAATACTTTTTTCTCTTGACCATTTACAAAAAATTTGCGTTTAATTTAAATAATTTTTCCGTTCTCTCTAGAAAGGTATAAAAGCCGAACAATCGGTGAAGAAAAGCAGTCTCGCTTCAGTTCGCGAATTGGAAGTATCTCCTAAAGGCCTTATCCCGGGGCCGCACTGCCCCGGGATCCTGCAAGCCTTCACCTACACGTGAAGTCTTCGGCGAAGCCTTCTTCAAACGCGGAGCCGCACCACTCCGGAATCCTACAAGCCTCCATCTACCTCGGAAGTCGTCGGCAGTCTACTTCAAGCGCGGTGGGGGGCCATACTACTCCGGGCGCTACGACTGCTTACTCCAGGCGCCGAGTGCACCTACCGCCGGCGCTACCTTTGGGCGCTGCAACTGCTGGCTCTAAGCGTTGAGCGCACCTACTCCAGGCGCTACGTGCGCCGGCTCCGGACGCTGCGTGTGCTGGCTCCAGGCGCTGCGTGCCGTCGCTGCTAAGAAACCTGCCTCTACAAGCACAACCGGCGTGTGCTGGCTTCAGGCGCCGCAACCGGCGTGTGCTGGCTTCAGGCGCTGCGTGCCGTCACTGCTAAGAAACCTACCACTACAATCGCAACGTGTGTCGCTTCGACTTTTAGGCTCCACTACAATTCTATATTCCCCTATTCTCCTACCTTTATTTTTTTTTTGTAATCTAATTGTACTCTCACTTCATTCATCATCATCCTCATTTCATTATTTTTATAAAATTGTAAATACCTTTTAAAAAATGTAAATATATTGTTTTCTGGCTCTACTTTTGTTGTTTTGTTGTACTTAGGTTAGGTTCTATTTTTTTTTATTGTCGCTTCACGACACCCTTCATCATTTTAAATGACAAAAATAAGTATTTATTTCATATTCGTATTGTAATTGATGAGAACCGGTGACACATTTTACTGGTAACAAGACATTTAGTCTTTAGGGTGACAGCACATCAGCACTTTGATTTTTAATCTGGGATCAACGTCGGTGTATATGGGCCACAGCGTTTACTTGGTAAGAATGACAAACAAGCACACAGGTGGACTGTGTGCTTGTTTGTCATTCTTACTTAAAAATTAAGTAAAGTAACAGTCTATAGACGTTCTATTGCTGGACAGAGGACTCCTCTTTAAGGAGGGTTTTAGGTAAAAAAGAGTACGCCGCGTTGCGAATCGTCAGACTCCATTATTATCGATTAAGAATCATAACGTCACCTTAAAGATAAAGACAGAATGTCTTGTTACAATTATTAAGGATTTTCGGTTTTTATCACTTAGCAAAACAAACACAGTAGCATATATGTATAACTATTATACGCTTGTATTCTGAGCGAGCTACGCCTAGTATCAAATATAAAATTCAATTATTTTCAACTGTAGCAAATAAACAGAACAAATATATAAAAAGGTTAAAGTTAAAGTTACAGACTATATACATTCTAATTTCAATAGAGAGGGCAGTCTGGATACTACTACCTGCTTGGGTTCCTGTAAAGTTGCAGCCTATTTACGTCCCACTGCTGGGCACAGGCCTCCTCTCATTTCTGAGAGGGTTTTAGGGCAAGACAACGTCCGCCGCGCTGCCCCAATGCATGTTGGCGAACTTCACATGTCTTCGAAATATTTTTATTCTTATTTGTCAGACATGCAGGTTTCCTCACGGTTCCTTCACCTCCGAGAACGTGGTAAATCAGCACTTAAAATTGCAATTACCAGTTCATTGGTGCTGGCTAGGATCGAACCCGGGTTTCTCGCGTACTGTGAAACTTACAGCATCTAAGCTACCACGGCTCAAACAAACGCATGGAACAAATATATAATATAATAATAATGACGATCTTAAGTTTTGTTTTAAACAATAATTCATGAAACATGTTTAAAAAATTCAAAATAATTTGAAACTGTTGTATTGCTGTGGGAGAACAGGAAAGCAGAGGTCTATTTATCTTGACTTAGATTAATCCCTCTCTACTGACATAAGATGAAGGTAAACATTTTAGAGTGATTAATCGTAATCCCTTGCTATTTAATAGCCCAAGATTAAGCCCTTTAAATAATGTTATCTAAGCCACAAAAAGCGGTAACTTGCACACTGCCGTCGGAGAATAAGGTAATAAATTATTACAGATAAGAAAAACAGTCAAACTTTCTTGTTTTTATACTATTATTAGAATTGTTTTTTATTTTTTTGTAGGAGAGGAGGGCAATCGCGTATGCAGCTCACATAACGGTAAGTAACCGCCGTCGCCCATGAGAATTGGCAACCGTAGCGGAATTAAAGCTGTGTTGCCGGCCTTTAAGATAGAAGAGAGTTACAATAAAGAGGCAATAAAGACCTTAAATGCGATAATGTGTGCCAGATAATTTCCATAATAACACACGGTGGTAGTTGGGAAACCACTGACTTGATATCGATAGAATTTAGAATTGTTACACATAGGACAATCTGAATAACAAGCTCGTGGAAACTGTCGTGGAAGCGGTCGAAGTTCTATAAGACCCGTTGCAGAAGAACACAAAAACTCCATTCGTACTCTTTATGTCATGGCTGTTAGACGGGAAATGAAGCTGCAGTCTTCAGCAAATATGACAGCATACAGGCAGCTGAACAGACAGATCTCCAAATGCATGCGGCGGGACTTACGCAACTTCAATACAGCTCGTAATGAAGAAGCGATCAAGTGGAACCAGGGCTCCAAAGTCTTTGCCAGAATCTGTCTGCTAAAAACAGCCAACTGTCGAGGCTGAAGGCCGAATGTGGCAGCATCGTTTTTTGGTTACCTGAGATTTTGAGTGAGATTGAGAGATTCTATGGCAGCTGTACACATAATCTTTGCAGCCACACGCAAGTATAAGTAGCGATCCAAGAGTAAGTCTCATCCGACACTATTCCGATGATATTTCGGACGTTAGTCTTAGCGAGATTAGAATGGCTTTCCAGCACCTTAAAAACGAAAATTCCCCGAGCAAGGATGGAATTACAGCGGAGCTTCTGAAAGCATCCTTCAGAAGCTTTTTGATTCCGTCCTCTATGGTAGCACTACTCCGGAGGCGTGGAGCAGAAGAGCGGTAGTCTTGTTCTTCAAGAAAGGTAACAACGCTCTCTTGAAGAACTACAGACCATAGACCACATACATACCCTTCGGCAAATTGTACAGAACACCGAAGAGTACAACCTGTCACTTTATCTTGCGTATGTCATCAATGGCAAGTACATCACTCACCTTCGATTTTCCGACAATATAGTCCTTATGGCAGAATTGCTGGAGAACCTAAGCACTATGCTGAATAACCTCAATAGTGCATCCCAACGGATAGGTCTTAAAGCGAACATGTACAAAACAAAGATCAAGTGTAACTTCAATGTCAAACCTATGCCGGTAGTTGTTGGGAGCACTAAGTTCGACGTTTACCTGAGAAAAATAGTCCGACTAGGTAGGTAAGTCCAACTTCAATCGAGAGGTCCATCGACGGATTCAACTAGGCTGGGCAACGTTCGGGAGATTGCGACTCATCTTCTCGTCAGGTATACCTCAACACTTGAAAACGAGATTGTGCAACCAGTGCGTATTGTCAGAGATGACTTATGCATCTGAGACGTGGTCCTTCACTGCTGGCCGTATGAAGAAGCTCAAGGTCACTCAGCGAACTATGGACAGGGCTATGCTTGGGGTTTCTTTGCGTGATATACTTAGGAATGAGGATGTCCGCAGTAGAACCAGAGAGACCAACTTAGCCCAACGGATTAGTAAGCTGAAGTGGCAATGGGCCGGCCATATAGCTCAAAGAACTGACAACTGATGGGGAAGCAAGCTTCGAGTTGAATAGGTCGAGTGGCAGCCTCGTACCGGTAGGCGAAGTGTGAGTGACGACCTGGTCAGTATGACATGAACAGACATGTATGCAGTTGATGGATGCAGGTGGCTCAGGACCGTGCTTTGTGACTGTTGTGAAGGGCTGTAATGATGATCATAATGATGACACATAGGACTAAACGCTGACGCTGATTGCTGATACATATTCCTTTAATAATCATTCAAAATTCGTTGTGAATTTAATTTGTATTTTTTTTCACCTTAGATTTTAAAATTCAGACTTGAAATTAGTCGATATTATTTTTAAAATACATATGTACTTAAACTATTATTCAATTGGCATCGCAGACGCATTATTCAAAGCAAGTCAACAATAGCAGCGCAGGTCACTGGCTCAATAATTCCATAATCCCAAATTAACGGCCACTGTGCTTTGACGATAACTGGATGGAACTTAATAGCCTTAAATATGCAGAGACATTTTAATTTAATAATTTAACGAGTTGCTTTTAAAATATATTTAAATAATGTAATATTATGTAGGTTACGTAAAATTATTTTAAAATATTTTATTTTTTTAGCATAATTGTCATCACCGCGCTCATGACTTATTATATTATAACTTATACTTATTATAACCTATAATAAAAATGTGCCTTATAGGGGGCATCCGTTAATTACGTACTAGACTAGACTCTAGACTCCCCTTTCCCCTGCTAATCTACCACCAACCCCCCCCCCCCCCATCCCATATCTTATCTTCTTGTGTATTTTTAATGTTTTTAATGTAAATACGCTAATCTGTACTTGATTGCGTTGGGTTTATTTACAAAAAAAAATAACATAATTTGCTTAGTTACATTCATTTTAGTTAGTTATGTTACATGTTAATTACATTCACAGAGGCAGTAGAGTCCAAGGGGGAGGCGTTGGCCGTTAGTCTGGACATTGCGAAGGCTTTCGATCGGGTCTGGCACAAAGCGCTTCTTTCGAAGCTCCCTTCCTATGGGCTTCCCGAGAAATTGTGCAATTGGATCACCAGCTTCCTTGCAGATCGGAGCATCAAGGTCGTTGTAGACGGTGCATGCTCTGACTACAAGCCTATTAACGCTGGTGTTCCACAAGGCTGTGTGCTATCACCAACGCTGTTTCTTCTGCATATCAATGATATGTTGCTAACTGGTAACATTCATTGCTATGCGGATGACAGCACTGGTGATGCTCTATACACCGGCCGTGCCAATATTTCTCGGCAAAACGTCGCTGAGTACCGGAACAAACTTGTGTCTGAAGTCGAGTCTTTGCTGAACAAAGTCTCGGATTGGGGGCGACTAAATCTAGTCCAATTTAATCCTCAAAAGACACAAGTTTGCGCGTTTACCGCTAAAAAGAACCCCTTTGTCGTATCTCCTCAGTTTCAAGGCACTCCCCTTCTTGCCTCAGCCAGTATCGGTATCCTCGGAGTCGACATATCGAGTGACGTGCAGTTTCGTGGTCACTTGGAAGGGAAGGCCAAATTGGCCTCTAAAAAGCTTGGCGTGCTCAGCAGAGCGGGACAGTATTTCATGCCGGCACACCGCCTGCTACTTTACAAGGCGCAAGTTCGGCCTCACATGGAATACTGTTCCCATCTCTGGGCAGGGGCTCCCCAGTGCCAGCTCCTTCCACTTGACCGCATCCAACGCAGAGCGGCTCGAATTGTCGACGACCGAGCCCTTTCCGATCGGCTCGATTCATTGGCACTGCGAAGAGATGTTGCCTCCCTTTGCATTTTCTTTCGCATCTACCATGGGGAGTGCTCTGAGGAATTGTTCGGATTAATCCCAGCCGCCAAATTTCACGAACGCACATCGCGGCAGAACTCCCGATACCATCCACACCATCTGGATGATTGGCGGTCCACCACTGTGCGATTTAGAAGATGTTTTCTTCCTCGCACGACCTCCTTGTGGAATCGATTACCATCAGCGATTTTTCCGGACCGATACGACTTAGGGACCTTCAAGAAAAGAGCGTACTCCTTTTTAAAAGGCCGGCAACGCATCTGCGATTCCCCTGGTGTTGCAGTTGTTCATGGGCGGCGGTAGTCACTTACCATCAGGTGAGCCGCATGCTCGTTTGCCCCTCTCCTATAAAAATAAATAAAATAAAAAAATCATATATTTTGTGGAGTTCGCTTTACCGCGATAAGTCTTATTGTATAGGATTAACTCATATTTTACTTAACTTAATCCAATTTTCTCGAAATTTTTCACTGTTTCTTGCGGAAAAGAAATTACATGATATTTGCCGAGACCCTTCCACGTGAGATTGGGTGAGATTCAGCTAGACCAGCAACCCGCTCACGCCCCCCTCCCCTCCCTCCCGCACAATACCTCACGTAAGCAATGGACGCCCCGTTACGTGTTGCCTCAGGAGATGAAGAAAGGACTCTCTCCGATTAAAATTCACCACCGTTAGCACTACGTGGGATAAACTGAACATCATCCTCGGTGGTCGATTCTTCCTGTCGGAGTATTATTATTACATAATGTATTTTTATTACATAATACACTGCATTTATTCTTGTGAAACAATATTAATTCCACTATTAATTTTTTGCAACAAAGGTTATGGGAGTGAATGAATATATTAGTAAAAATGTATAAGGCCACCTAGAAAGTTAAACGAAATAAAGTTTTTTGTATCCATCATTGGCCCGTTATAATTTATTTTGAAATAACGATTATTTACAAGTAAAATTAAGAGTGTTCCAATTCCAAATTTCCCTCCACATTTTTACGACCCTAATAGAACTGTTGTTTCATTGAAAAATGGATCTCAGTCACACGTCAGGAACATTTTCGCGTGATAATTTCCTACGATTTCAAATGTCGCCTAAAATCAGACGAATCGTTTGATAGACTTCAAATGGCATTTTATGGATAAAGATCCTTCAACCGCTAATACGATAAATTTTATTTATCCCGGTTGGCTAACTTTGAGTGATGAAGAAAGAAGTAATCGCCCTTTGATGGCTATTACGGAAGTAAATGTGCTAGAAGTGAAAAATTTTATTGAAGAGCATAGGCGGATTACGTATAAAGAGAATCTGTTCATATTGCAGATAAGATCGGGAAGGGTTCACAAGAGTTTACACAAACACCTTAGAGTGAGAACGATAGTTTCACATTAGGTACTGCGTAACCTCACCGATGCCCACAACCAGGCCCGCGTAGCTTGTCTCCCTGACATAATTACTAAAATTGCTGGCAGGCTCCGCTCGGCATGTTTATGGCATTATTACAGCTGATGCATCTTCATTTAGCAATACGATCTAAGCACGAAGCGCCAGTCGACGGTTTGGCTGTTTCAAAATGAACCAACTAATGAATACCTTCCAAAGTCAGGCGATCAAGAAGCGCAGAGACTTCGATCGCTAGTTATTTTCACTTTGATGGGGTATCTGGTTTCAACTTATTTACGCAATCGAAGTAGAATCAATGCCGAAACGTATATTAACAAATACTTGCCAGAAGCGTCCACGATGGTTAGCAACAAGCGACCGAAAATGAAGATCCGGGGACTAATGCTTTACTCTTGGACAGCACTCTGGTTATACTTTTGGTTTACCCTTTTCAAAGCCCTGATTCGGCCTTAATGAAGGTTGGAAAGGTATACAGTTTTCATTACCGGAAGATGCAGCGTTCAAGCAGGCCGTAGAAGAGCTTTTATACCATTGAACTATTTACCATAAATACTTTATTAACCTAAATACAAGATGCCACATATAACCCCTTTTACCATTATGAGGCGTTCCATCTTAATCGTCAGTCAAAGTGCACAAACCGCTACATTTTACTCTCAGGAGTAACAACGCATTCTGCGTTTCATTACTAATGAAGGATAGATGGTAGATCTATAGGCCACCGCATCCCCTTACCATCAGGTTTCTTTGTGCTCGTTTGTCACCCCTTCTTTATAAAAAGTCAAATGGCTTCGCCCGCGTGAAGGTCGTAAAACGACATCATTTTGAAAACATACAGCCATTTATTCACCTTTATTATATTTACCTTTTGTTCGAGACCTCATCCGCGTAATACGCCGAAAATATTTTTTAATATTTTCGTTCTTAGAACCGAACCCAAAGTTTCTGTCTAGGATTCCCTTCACGTAAAATTCAGATTGCTTGTAACACTTATACCATTTTATTAATACCAGCAGATTTATTTCTCTTTTGTTGCTGGCTTTCTGAGCATCTGTGATTTCATTTCTGAACAGCAACAAAATATATGACTCCTCCTTTTTCCAACGCCAAATTTTGTCCTATTATTTTACTTAATTAACATTGACTTCATTTTGTTTACTGATAGCTTGATATAAAGATAGCGGTAACTTGTTTTTAGAGCCAGTTTAGAATTTAACTACATAATAATATTAAAATTAGCAGAAACCCATCAAAATTAAAGCAATTTTGATGGCTTTCTGCTAATTTTCGCTGCTAGCTTGATAGAATTTACAGTATCTATCGAGGAGTAAATATTTTACTCACCGACTTCCACGTCAAATATTTTTATTTATTTTATTAATAGATTCATGTTTTGTCGCCAGCACTACCACAAATATTATAACAATAACACAAATGTACGCATTAAAACGGAAGTATAATTTTACGCTTAATACTCGTAGTAATAGAATGCGGAGATACACAGAGATGCAACCTCAGAGACACAGAAATAATCACATACATCTATGACCCGAAATTCAATTTGTGATATCGGATCGTGAATACGACTTGAATTTGAACACAGAACCGCAAAGTTTTTGTGACACAGCAATAGAGTTCTCTGTACACTAGATTAGGTGGTCATTGTTTTAATAGCACAAAAGTTATTCTTACTGAATTATTTTGATATACTCGTAAGTAAAGTTTTTTTGTACAACCTTGAAGCTAATTTTATTTTATTTATGCCGAGCAAAAACAATTAAATGACGAACCCTCTAAATTATAAATGATTTCATTTCTAGTTACTGTCATAACGCGCAGTCTGTTCTGAATTTAATTATAAGGGTCGACGAGAAATTAATTTATGCCAAACATCTCTTTTGCGTACATTATTTTAAAATCTCTATTACTCGTATTGGATAATTTACGTCGAATATAATATTACTTATGTTATGACACCTTTGCCTCTTAAATAGTTAAGAAAATTACATTCTACTATTTAATATCTTGTATCAAAATAATCATTAAATTAAGATATTATTTTGTTAATGATTATATTCGTATACTAGCTGTGCCCGCGGCGTAGCTCGCGTATACAGGTTTTACATAAAGAATTTGTCGTTTATGTAAGAGAATATTAAACGATTTATTTCATTACTGTATCAATAAGTGGTAACAAAATAAATCATTATCATCAAAGTTCTAAGTCGTTTATGATAGAGCTTCTGTGTAAACGACGTTAGAAGTAGGCTTAGCCGGGGTATACACAAAAAGGTTACGGGGGCTACTAACGCGGGAAAAAGCAACATAGAGTTGGCCATGTGCAAAACAGTCAGTACTGAGGTACACTCCTACAACGCGTAAAGTTTGACCTTGCGCTTTATTTACGGTCATCGCATAACACACACTCACTGTAACTGGGAACTGAACGCGCTTAAAACTGAAAGGAAAGTTACTTCTTTGTTAGAGGGTTTTTGGGCAGTGCTGCCAGATAAAAAAACTCATTCAGCTCTAGGACAACACAAAAAGCGCTAGATTTCATGAAAACAGCGCTTTAAAAAAGCCCTAGTTTTCGCGCTAAATTAACTACAAACAAAGTTTGTGTTTTTTTATATAATCATAATAAAGAAAACAACATTAAGTTTTTTTTCTGGCAATATTTTTTTGATGTATCAATACTTCGCAGGACATCGACTTATAATTATAGCAATTGCTGTCAACAGTAGTTAGTATTGTACGAACAATAAAAATGTCATTAATTGTTTTAAAGTGCAATGTATTTCGCAACTTAGTTTCAGATGTCAGCATCTGATTGCGGTTGCTACACAGTTTCTTTGTGTTATAAATTCAAAGTAACTTTTAACTTAGCTGTGCTCTAAGCAACTGACTGAAACTGAATAAAGCAAAATAAATGCGTTGCCAAAACCATGAATGAAAACTTTAATAAAGGGATTTCCCCGGTTATAGTCATCGGTAAAAAAATCAAGTTGATCATCCTAAAGGGGAAGTCAGGAGATCCATAGCACAGGGTATCCTAGTTTGGACTCGTCTCCCATGTTCTTTGTTTTGTGGAAAAAATATGTTTGAAAAAGATAAACTGCAATGTTACTATTTGTGGGAAAAAATAATAAAGGTCATTATTATTATTATCGGTAATGTGGACTAACATCTAACAGTGCTGCTATAAAAGAGTTAATAACCCGCTAGTCGCTAAAATATTGAAATGTGTGCTAAATACACCAAAAAGCGCTGGATTAAGCGCTAGGTGCTAAAATTTCGAAATGCGCGCTATTCATTCCAAAAAAGTGCTAAATCTAGTTCCCAAAGCGCTAAAATGGCAGTTCTGATTTTGCGTATATTTTAAATACAATATCACGACATTTCGTTGCAAAATTTTTATTTTTGGTCTGGTTCCGTTGTGTGGCTTCGATGGATACAAATTTCTTCAGTAAGTCTCAATACGATTCATCGGCGAAAAATCTCAACACCGCAATTCAGAAAAGTTTGTAATTTGTACAACTCCATCTATTACGTTCTTTGTGTAAGAAAACATCCTATCTCTTTTTGTGTTTTAAGTATAAATATATTAATTATTATGGAACGTTTTTTTTTACACAGAAATCTTTTTATTACTATTTCTGAGATTTTATGGCGCCATTGAACAAATTCGAACCTACATTTCAAAATTAATGTCTTCAAAAATTACTTTCGATAGAATTAACCAATTTTAATAAAACAAAGATTAAATGTAACTCGAAGATACGCTTTATGATATTCTTAACGATTTCTTTGAAAATAAAAGATGTTTACTTTAGACGTGATGCGTTCATGCGACAAATAGACAGACAGACAATTCTAAAAATTATAAAATGTTCTTATTTAATTATTTTCAGTTCCCCATAATGATTTTAGCCACCAAAATGTATATACAATGTACAGAAAGAGACACAACATGTTATCATCATTTTTATTATATGTATATATTTAAAGAGAGATGGCGCTGCTAACATCATCAATTCTAAAAATAAAAGAGATTAATTGACGCGATTGATACATTATATAAAACGTAAAAGAACTTATAAATCAGTGCCTGCACAGTAAGCAAAAAATAAAGTTTGACTCTCGCCAAAACCAATGCAATTCTTAATAGCTCTTTTAAAATTTGATTTACCACATAGAGTACTCGGCGGTAAAGAATAAATTGAGTTTGTCAACACGCAGTAGGGCAGCGAGTAATATAATAAAGATTAGCAGTAAATATGAAAACTCATCTACAGAAAAAAAAACACATTTGCAATTGCATTACATTTTCACAACACCACCATCTATCGAAGAAATGGGTTAACTATTGTGCTTCAGATTTAGTTAATAAGGTTAATATATTTTTGTATAATATATAATATATTTAATACGTTCTTTATTACTTTTGTTTACTGCGTTTTAGATATACATAATTATATCATTATTTTACATAATTTAACTATGATTTATATGATATTAGTTTAAAATGCACTTGATGACTCAAACAAAGCCACCGTTGAGCAAATTCGTACCTATACTTCCCTACCCATACTTCAGAATATTTATCATAACTTTTGATGGAATGAACTGATTGTAATGAAATAAAGACTAAATGTAACCCGAAGATACACTTTATAATTTCCTTAACAATTCTTATGATATAAATTAGTACTTTATACGTGATACGTTAACAAACAAACAGACAGACAGACAGACAGACAGAAAATTCTAAAAATGGTAGAAATGTATTTAATTACTTATTTTTAGTACCCCTTAATCACTTTTATTACAAAAATATAAAATGTACAGACATCTGCTATTTACAGTTTTATTATATGTATAGATTAATATACTATTAATATTACACATGCGGATAAACCACCCTACTATATTTACTACATTGCAACCATAACGCCGTGAGATCAGTAAGTCTTGTACCTACATAGTATTGCATACATCATCGTCAAACGACAACACAGGTCTAATCGTGGCTTTCATCGAAACAAAAATGATAATGATAATAATGATCAGTATCATTATCGTCATCATTTCAGCCCTTCACAAGTCCACTGCCGAGCGTAGGTCTCCCTCAAGGAATGCCACAAAGCACGGTCATAAACTACCTGCATCCATCGACTTCCTACATATCTTACTAGGGTGGCCGCCCTTATTTTTCTTTTACATGGGGAAATGCCTACGCATACCCACCTCGGGTCAGACAAGGATGGATTATGTATTATACTCGCACCGACTAAAATCCCATGGTGGTGGCTTCCGCAAACTCCTCTCGTTTTGCTTCTCAAGTAAACCGCACCAGAAACACGAGGCGTGCCTTCCTCCACGGCTTCAACTCCACCTGCGCAACAGACCCCCCTCCCCGCCGCCGGTCCATGGAACCAGGAAAAAAAGCACTCGGAAACACCCGCTTTCCTGACCCCAGCGGTGGTTCTGGTCGACGAATCTGCCGCCAACCAAGTTTCGGCTTCGGAGAGTAGAGAGAACAGCCCCTTGCAATACCGACATCTAGCTTCCCCGCAGCCTCGCCACCGCCGAATCAACGTTGCGGCCCCGTCAAAGTCGCGGAGGATAGGCCGAGTGGTACATCGCCACAAACAGCACTCGTCTTCTGCCGCCACTCCACCTCTCTCGCCGCAGCCCACCAACACACACCTGAAGTGGACTGGCCAAGCCCACTTGGAGTGGCCACCTCGGGTCGGCCCTTCCCTCGGGCCAGCCACGTGGGTTCCTCTTTGTTCACCGCGGGTGAGCAAGCCACGGCTACTAAGCCGACAGCAACGATAAGGAGGGAACCCGTTCGGCGGGGAGTGGGAGGCTGCCCTATACTTTGCTTACCGTGACGAGGTTGCTACTCAAGAACCATTTTTCCCATCGGTTGCCGGTTCTTCGAGCTATATGGCCACTTCAGCTTTCTTATCCATTGGGAATTTCGGTTACTCTGGTTCTACTATGGATATCCAGATTTCTAAGTTTATCAAGCAGAGAAACTCCGAGCATAGCCCTCTCCTTAGCTCGGTGAGTGACTTTGAGCTTCCCCATACGGCCAGCAGTGAATGACCACATCTTAGATCCATATGAAATCACTGGCAACACGCACTAGTTGTATAATCTTGTTTTCAAGTTTTGAGGTATACCTCACAAGAAGATGTAATCTCACGAACGCTGTCCAGCCGAGTTGAATCCGTTGATAGACCTCTCGATAGAAGTTGGACTTACCTAGTCTGACTAAATTGTTCTAGGTAAACATACACGTCGACAATTTTGAGCGTAGTGCTTCCAACAACAAAAATCCTAGTGTGGAGGTTATGTTTATAATATTAAAAAGAAATAAAAACATGCACTAATACACTTATACACTACATATATTTTTTATAGGATAGGGTGACAAACGAGCACACAGTCCACCTGATGGTAAGTGGCTGCTGTGGCGCATAGACATCTATATCTATCCTCGTTTGCGAAACAAAATGCAGATGCGTTGTCACCCGGGAGGACTAAGATAGAATGCCTCTTTTCCAGTAAAAAGAGTCTCCGGTTCTCTACACTCATCATACGAAACACAGCAGTGTTAAGCTGCTTTAATTCTGGTATTCTGTGAGAACGTGGTCCTTCCCCGGTCGAACTGACCCATTATAACTATACTACTAGCTGCAGCATGCCTCTAACACGTTTAATGTAATTTAATATATTAAATATAATAATAATATAATATAATATATAATATAATAATAATTTAATATAATAATATATGAAATACAACCTAATAATTATTGATTTATTGATGTATTAATGTTATGAGACTGATGGTAGGATACTAAAGATTTTTTACTGTCAGTATTATTCCCATTAGTTACTTTATTTCGTTAATAATACTGTACTTTTTAGCTATGGAAGAGCTAAAAAGTACAGTATTATTAACTTTTTTTTTTAGTATAGGGTGACAAACGAGCACACAGTCCACCTGATGGTAAGTGGTTGCTGTGGCCCATAGACATCTACATTTATCCTCGTTTGCGAATCAAAATGAAGATGCGTTGCCACCCGTGAGGACTAAGATGGAATGCCTCGTTTCCAGTAAAAAGGGTCTCCGGTTCTCTACACTCACCATACGAAACACAGCAGTGTTGAGCTGCTATTTGACGCTGGTATTCTGTGAGAGCGTGGTCCTTCCCCGGTCGAGCCGACCCATTCGTGCTACAAATATACTACTAATATAGCTGCAGCATGGCTCTACCACGTGTGCTTACTAGGTGACCTCCATCACTGATCATATAATGTAACTTTAATGTTTGATGAAATAAATAATTCATTATTAATATTATATTATCACATATATTGTCATAAAATTATAATATTATAAATATAAATATAATCTATATAAATAATATTATTATTACGGCTATTATCCACCGCGGCGAGGAATCCTAAGCCATCGGTAAAGTAAGGCATCCAAAGATAGGAACCTTCTTACTATTTGAGCCGTATATAATAAGGCCGATTTTTAAATTAATTGAAATTCATACAGCATTTTAGGGCGATAAGATGTTGTAACATTGGTTTCTCCTTTGGTAGCCTTATAAGTACGCGCGCATAACACTTTATTTAATTCTTTACTTCAGGGCATGCGTCGTCGCATTACACCATCAGTAGCGTGGTCCTCTTGTAGGATGGTAATTCCTGGAGGTCCCAAGCCAGCTGGTATTATTATTATTATTATTTGGGGTATCTATAAAGTTTTCTCATCTGGTTGGGCAGTATAAATATATAATTGTAAATGAACATGGTAAACATACATAAATATCAATAAAATAGAATAGATACATAAAAATACATAAATATATAAAAACCCAACCAGGTGGAAGACCTCAGCAGGTGAGAACAAACGGCCGAGGGTTAGGGAGAAAGGGAAAGAAACCGGCGGACGATGTGGGCGGTATCGAGGACACCGCCTCAGATGACCTGAGAGGCTGACTGGGATTAATCCGTTCGCAGAAACGACTACAGGTATAATTTCGGCCGGCAGTCCAACCCACATGTCGGTTACCTCGTAAGCCAGGTCCAGATATTTTGTTCGCTTATCTGTTTCGGCTTTCTCGTCATGCGGAGTGGTAATGTCGACCAAAAATATCCTTGACTGTGCCCAGTCCATCAGCATAATATCAGGCTTATTCGCAAGAATGGTCCTGTCTGTGATGATGGCCCAGTCCCAGTAGAGCCTGGCGCGGTCATTTTCGAGCACGGCTTCCGGCACTTATAATAAGGCAGTTTCACCCCATCCAAGAGACCGTATTTTAGAGCGAGCTCCTGGTGTAGAATCCTGGCTACTAGGTTGTGCCTATGCAAGTATTACAAGTTATAAAGCGCCGAAAAACTGGAGATGACATGCATAAGTGATTCACCGGAATGTGGAGGGTGCCATCCCTTAGGATGTATCTCCGATAGATGTTGGTCTTAATAACCTGATCCTGTATTGCACAGACAAAACCCTCGGTTTCCCCGAAGAGGTCACCAAAACGTAGACAGTGGTGGAAGGCAACTGTGTCTACGAAAGGCTCATGTAGAGCCTTGAAGAACCTCCCGGGGAGCTCCTTCTCCTTTCATACGGTCTCCCGGTGGGAAATGCTCTGTACTGCCGGGTCTTGCCATTGCTCGTTGGCTAAGGATAGAGGGGTAAGCCCATTATCACAAAAAATAACGTCCCTATAGAATGGATCATCCGCTCTTGTCAGAAAGTAATTACGGAGGCTGCACACTTCGCGATTATGAATGGTAAGCGCGCTTAAAAAGCCATGCCCACCATGTTTCCACGGCAAGTACAGCTTCATTACCGACGATCTCAGATGATGCATCCTGTGGGACGTCATAATAGTGCGGACTTTTCTATCCAGAGCGTTCAGTTCGGTCTGAGTCCACCTGAGTATGCCAAATGTATACATGAGAACAGGCATGATAAAACCGTTATATGCGTGTGTCTTATTAACGCCCGACAAAAGACTGTTAAGCACTTTTGTCAAGCGTGCATAAAACACATCGCAAACTCACTGCTTCATGTCCGCCTCATCGATACCTATGTTCTATGGCATACCCAGGTATCTTTATGTTTCAACCTCCGATAAGGTCTTTATGTTGATGGGCATAGACAAGTCTATGCCCTCAGATTTAGCAACCCTTTCCCTTTCGACATCGAGAACCGCACACTTATCTGTCCCCAGCTCCATTCTAATAGAATTGCTAAAGTCACAAGTGATGTTTAGCAATGCCATAAGATGGGAGCGACTGGAGCCGAATAACTTGAGATCATCCATATAGAAAAGGTGGGTCACTTTTGTACCTCCTTTCCGAAGCTGAAATCCCCTCCCGGAGCCCTCCAGTAAGGTACTGAGAGGGTTCAGAGAGAGGCAGAACCAGATTGGACTCAAACAATCGCCCTGGAAGATACCCCTTCTTATCCTTATGTGGTTCTCCGCAGCCGTCATCCGCTCGCCTTGATGACAAAGGGTCGTACTCCACTGCCCCATACACTGCCCGAGGAAGTGTCGAACTGTACAGTTAACCTTGTACAGCTCGAGGACCCTCTTAAGCCATGTATGATGCACCGAGTCGAATGCCTTTTTGTAGTCTATCCAGGCGGCGGAGGGGTTCCGACGGTTGCGTTTAACCACTTTGCCAATGACCGCGTCAATGAGGAGTGGTTTCTTGGTTCTATTCCACCGCCCTTACAATCCATTCTGAGCGCGCGACATTACCTGATTTGAGTTCAGTATTATTGCCCGACCTGAAGCTTATCAGTCAGCCGATGAGGACCCTTGCCTTTGCCATACGGTTTTCAATCCTTCTTCTCCAGGCTGGGATGACGCTACTTTGTCTAGTAGCGCGTCCAGCCGTGGGGAGTTTGGCGCCAATAATACGGCAAACTGCCAGTGCGGCCTGCCGACCCTGCCGACACCAAGCCATCTGGTGGGGTGATGGATGCGAGGGGCTGCTAGGTGGTCGTGCAGCACCTCGTGCTCGGCTGACGGCCCGCATGCTATTGCGTCCAGCGCCAGCTCCAGACGCGCCCCGGTGACCCCAAGGCAGCGGCCCTATGTGCGTTCCTTTTTGTGCCATCATCCATTTAATGGGCGTCAGTTAACGGGAGACGCCCAGACCCGGCGCCGTTTCATGATGGAGCCATATGCACAAACGGGCCTTTGCACCCCCAATTTTACCGAGGCACGGCGCTAACACCGCTTGGCAAGGTGCTGAGTGACTGAGCCGACGTAGCAGTTTTGTCACTTAACTGTTACGTCAGCGGGTGATGGTGTCGTCACTTCCCTACGCCATTACACTTATTATTATTATTATTAACAACTTTTGACGTGGTATAGCCACGCTGCAACTATAATTCTGGTTGTAACACGAATGGTTCGGCTCGATCGGGGTTGTTTGAACAACTTAATGCCGCTGTGTTTCGTGTGATGAGTGTAGAGAACCGGAGACCTTTTTTATTGGTAATGAGGTATTCTATCTTAGTCCTCACGGTGACAACGCATCTATTTTTGATTATTAATCGAGAATAGATGTAGATGTCTACGGGTCACAGTATACACTTTCTATCAGGTGGACTGTGTGGTGGCTTGTCACCATAATTTTATTTAAAAAAACATAGGTGTGACATGGACGTTACATATGGCCTTTGTTTTGTCCATGTTCATCTTAAGACTTATCCGTTGGGAGGGTCCTTCAGCGAATCTGCCATAAGGACTATATCGTCGGGAAATCGAAGATTACCCGATGACGATTTATGAAGAAGTTTGTTTTTTGTTTTTGATTTTATATAATTTTTATTTGATTTTTGAAGAACTAGTAAAAGATCTGGTAAGATTTGGAGATAATATTTTGTTTTATTTAATACCTCTAGTTATAACTGATTTATTATTGTTTTAATTTGCGCAAATTCAATATTTTGTTATTTTTTAACGTCTCAATTAACAAGCATTGAAATTCTACATGGGAAACCATGACTTTTATAAGGTGTCTTATGTTTACCGCATGTTGCAGGTAAATTGAGACAAGACGAAATAAATATATATAAAAAAACTACATTGATTGGCTCAATATTGCAATATGCTCCTATTACCTTAGATAGAGACTCATGTTCTAGTAAAATTTCAAACCATAATTATTAAGAATTACACCTTATACTGTGAATTGAAATTTAAACCTGTCTTATGTTGTATGCATTTACGGTAAAGTAGGCGACATGTATAGGGTGTGACTCGGAAAATTTGCCGCTCAGCTACTTTATCGCCGTGCCTTGATCAATCGATTGGATACGTAAAAATAGTGTATTATTGTAAATCTAATATATTAATCCTTTTTTTTTTTAATGAAACAGAATCGTAATTTGGAACTCGATAAAAACGAAAAAGCGACACTAAAATTAATTTAATAATAAATAATTTACGAACAATACGTGATTTGCGATTAATAAGAAGTTATTATAGCCAATATCGTCATAGATCAGATACAGATATAAGGTGCCCGCGGGCAATAAGGCCTAAGTAACAAAAAATCGTATTTATAATAACCGCACCCAGCCTCCATCCTCGCGAGAATTTGTGGTTTATTAAATCTAATGTAATGGCGGGGCCATGGAGGATATGATCACAATAAATAGGAAGTCTGCAGTTTGCCACCTGCTTGGGATCCTGTAATTAATAGAATTAAAACTAAACCCAAGCATACTACTTCATGACACAGTAAGTTCAGTAAGTTACACAGACGCGTTACCCCGCGTCCTGCCACCAGAGTTGCATTATCTATCATAAGATACGACCGCACCGCACCAATAATAAAAGTGATGTACTCGCCATTGATGTTAATACCGTATCATTTCCAGTCCAGTAACTTGAAAACGTCTTCTAATACAGTTTTTATTTTAAAAAGTACGAACTGTTGCTATTTTCGATCGGAGGTGGTATGTTATTGCAGCAAGTTGTGGCAGCAAACTTTAGTATCAAGTAGTATTTTTTATTAAAATTAATAGTAAATATATTTTATAAAGCAGCAGCATTAAAGTAGTGAGACGGCGTACTGCGTAATATACTACGGTACTGTGTCTAGTAATCGTCAATGCGCCTGACAAGTTTGATGATTATGGCTGATCCTCCCTACATCGGGAGAGGCCCATGTCCAGCTGTGCATTTTACTGGCCGGTAAAAATAGAAGAAACAATAATATCCTTTGTTTATTTTTTTTTTCATTCTGGTTATCTTGCCACGTTCTTTAACTGTGACTCAGATGTAAGCAACTAGTGTCGCAGCTATTGAAAATAATATAATATAATATATATAATATAATATAATATACCATTAATTACTTTTGTTTAAACAAATGTTTTAATTTCTTAACGCCTATATTACATATTTTAGTTACAATACTTAAATCTTATCATTATATGAACTAGAAAAATTTAAAAATGTTTTTAAATGATAACATACTTCATTATTTGTCTTTTACCTAAAGATGATTGAAAATAGCAATTTTCTCTCATGTCCGTAATTCCTAGCACGCAATTTCTCCATTATCCAATAATGGTATTGTTTCGTCTTTATTCTCTTTAAATTGAATTTCTGAAACCTGTACAGAGAACGTTCTACCTGTATAGAAACATTCAACCTAATAAATCCTTAGAGTTCATTAAACATTTTGCTTAACGATTCTGTTATATTATTAACAATGTTTTGGCCTTTTGGAAAAAAGCCTTTACCGAGAGGAAAATAATCAGATTTTAATTAAAAAGTAAAAATACTCGTAATATATTAATCAAGTTAGTATCAAATATCAATCTATGTTATAAAATATTAATAATATTATAATAGATAATCCTATAATATCCCAGCACAATATGTCTATCTTTTTTCCAGCTGCAGTTCCTTCTCGTCCTCCACCGAACTGAACATCCACCGAAGATTCTTAGCACACCCTGCCGTTACCATGATCGCCACCATAGCCAGAAATAATAGGGCCTCCGGAAACTGGGGACCGTCACTTCCTACTTTTCTTCATTGGTAGTGTATTGCCATAGTTGCCACACTTAACTACTGGTTGCAACTGCAGAATTTTATTACTAATTAATAGTCATCAGAAATATGCTAACGCCCATCCCCTGACTTGTTTCCCTCTGTCGCATTTTAACACTCACAGGAAAACATGAGTTAGTGGATATACTTACACCGCCACTACACCGTAATCCTCAAATGCAGCAACTTGTTCTTGTGAGAGACCATCAGTTCCAAGTAGGTGTTAGATTTATCGTCTGCTAGTATCTCGTTAACGGAAACTCTTCGATACCAGTATACTACCTATACTCACTTATGGCTGCCAAACCTGGGCACTCACTAAATCACACATTAAAAAGTTAGAAACTTGCCAAAACTCTATGGAAAGGCGTATGATGGGGAAAAGACTATCCGATAGAATAAGAATCGAAACCATAAAGAAACACACGAAAACAAAAGATGTCACAATAATAATTAAAAAGTTAAAATGGAAATGGTCAGGCCATATAATTAGAGGATAGGAGAAATGGTCCAAATCGATAATGAATTGGTTTACAGGTCATATGAAAAGGAAAAGGGGTAGACCATGTAGAAGATGGGAGGATGACATTAAAGCCATAGCAGGAGGCATATGGACTAGAACTGCTAAGGATAGAGAGGAATGGAAAAGGTTGGAGGAGGCTTTTGCCAATAAGTGGCATACAGACAGTGTTGTCAATGTACAATAGTTAAGTGATGAGAGTGTAAAAATATATAATATATAATCCAGTGTTAGATATAGAATAATCCAGATAGATACTGTAAATGAAATACTGTCTGAAATAAAGGCTATTATTATTATTATTATTATTATTATATAGTATCTCGTTAACAACGTTGTAAAAATTTGTTACTTATACTCAGAATCACCAAATACATTAAAGAACACTAAAAATTATACAATCACATCCCGGTGAAGAAGTAGAGGAGATTTATGAGAATATTCTCTAGAGCCATGCATTCTTCCAAAATCCACGGTGGTAATGAGAGACTTCAACGTAAAACGAAGCTCAAGGGCGAGTGGTGAACTGAGTAGAGAAACTCGGAAAGCCATCTAAAATAGCAGCATAAAGATGGTGCGTTTCGAATTCGGTGTTGTTAGTTTGTTTGTAATCACGCTCTCGAAAACGACTTAAACGGTTTACGGGAATGAAAAATCGATCTAGCTAGTTTTCATTTCTGGGAAAATTCGTTCTCTACGTGTTTTCATGCAGAAAGCAAAAAACTTTACTTTCCAGCGCAAAATGAGTAGTAAATTCGCCATAGATATCAACTTTTCAAGAGCCCAATGGCTAGAGCTATGGTGTACCACGCTGAAATGTTCCAATCCTGTAATGTGATTTTTTTTAGTTCTATTTTATAGAATAAGTGTGACAAACAAGCACACAGTCTACCTGATGGTAATTGGATGCTGTGGCTTATTGACATCGACATCTATTCTCGATTTAAAAAAAAGTGTGTGTGTACTTATGTACGCACGTAGTAAGTTAAATTTCTTTAGCGTAACAACATAAAAAAACTTGAGAGACGATTACCCACTGAAGTTGTCGCTTTAACAACTTCATAGTGTCGTCTTTACGTGTCGGTGTGCGCGCGCATTCTAAAAATTCACTCTCATCATTTTTTTCAAACGCCCCAAAAGAAGTATAACTTCAAAAATATATAAAAATGCATAGGCAAGAAACAAAGCACCACTTAGCTGCTATTTTACGTAGGTATTCCAGTGGTCCCTTCTTGGTTGGGCCCATCTATTGGAGCTACAACCATCATATAGCTACGGCATGGCTCTAACATATTATGTTATATCCTTATTTCTTATTCTTTAGTATCCTAGCCCATATGACCTCAAATCTTAGCCAAAATAAATTATGTTTTGTTGATTTTTATGCTGCCAGATTTTTTGAGATCAAAGTTTTGGGCAACAAATATTTGATTACAGTATTTTTACAAAAAATCATTGTTTAGCCGACCAAAATTTACTGCTGTTTTGGATTATTAAAAAAATTATATAATATTGGCTTTCTGCCTGCGACTTTGTCCAAAATAATTTTAATATTTCATATTATTATTTTAATTTTAAATAAATATAAATAATTCACTGTTGTAAATTTAGTACATGGTGTTGCCCAAAGGTTAGGCCCAAAAGTCTAAAATATCCACACGAATCTAAATCTGATCGGAGAACATGTTACATTAAACTGACCGCGAGAAAAACAATCGTCCATCGAGCCAATGCCGGCCATTTTCAACGACTACCCTTTGGATTTTTTAACCGTCATGGCAAGCACAATTTTTTGCTTTGCTTCTGCAACATTTTTATTTAAAGCTTTTACTTGCAGTCTAGTTCCGTTACGCAATTTAGGTACACTAAAATTTTTTAATAATATTATAAGTCCATCATTATAGGCTTCAACTTTAAAAATAAGCGCTTACGTTGGAAAGTCAGAAGGGTTAAACGTATTTAGAAGTTCATTTGGGCAGTACAGGATATTATTGGTTTAAATAACAGAATCATAATATTGATAACTATCAGTTGTTTGTCGAAGGTGTTTAACATTAAATAATAAATCCTCGATGACTCACATAATTTTAGCCTGGCGAGCACTTGCGGAGGACGCAGGTCAGCCTAAGAGGCGGCACTGAAAATTTCGGGAATCAAGGAAGTGACACAACATTACTATTTAAAAATGTATTTATTGCTTTTCGAAGTATTCTCCGCGAAATTTGACACATTTTTCCATACGATGGAACCAATCATTGAAGCAACCATTCCATTCGGAAGTTGGGGTCTCCAAAATGGCCGTTTTGTAGCCGTCCACAGCTTCTTCAGGTGATGAAAATCTCTGTCCACGCAATTTATTCTTAATTTTAGGGAAAGTATAGAAATCATTAGGGCTTAGGATGGTCTAATAATTCTATGTTTTCTTGCTCTAAAAACTCTTTTGTTCTGTGTGCGGTGTGAGAACTTGCATTGTCGTGATGGAGGATGATGCGGCGGTTGCAGTTCTCTTTACGGAGTTCAGAAACGACCTGTGGCAAACAGATGCTAGCATACCATTCTGCATTAACCATTCTTTGTCCCTCAAGAGGAATTGTCGTAACATGGCCGGTTGCGGAGACAAACGTGGCCACCATTTCTTTTGCAACACTCCGTGAACGAACAATTTTTGTTGGCTTTAACTCATTTTTGAACACCCAAACTCGTGACTGGTTTTTTTTTCGGGTTCGTACGGGTATATCCAGGATTCGTCACCTGATACGATGTTGTGTACAGCATTTGAGGATCCTGCGTGGAATCTTTCGAGAGTTCTGACGCACCAAGTAACGCGAGCCGCTTTTTGCTCTTCACAGACCGAATGCGGTATCCATCGGGAAAACAACTTTTTTACACCTAATTGTTCATGCAAGATTATTTGTATTTGACTCATGACAATTTCTAAAGTTGCCTGAATTTCGCGGTATGTCTCATCTCGATCTTCCTCAATCAGCTTACGCACAGCATCAACGTTTTCTTGGGTGACTGCAGTTTTTGGACGACCTTGACGGGGATCATCACTGAGCTTGACACGTCGTCCACATTGACATTCAGCAAACCAGCGATAAATTGTAGTTTTGGATGGGGCTTCATCACCAAATGCAGAAATCATCCGGTCAACACACTGTTTTTGTGATAAACCACTTCGAAAGTCATAATAAATCATCGCTCTTGAATTTTCTCCAGTCAATTCCATTTTCTCAACGACTAAACAAGTTTGACAAAACCTTGTGACAAGACCGAGAATCTTATTTTAAATAAATAAATGGTATTCCATTTTTAAAACCAAGGAGTTTTCAATTAAAAAGATTTTAATATGATAGGAACAGTGGAAATATTCCATTCCCGATACTTTTAGTGCAGCCTATGTATATATTCCAAATGGAATTAAAGACCTATGGTTCCTATTGCTCAAAATTCAAAACGTGTTATTTTTATTAATAATTGGCATTTTATCTAATTCAGTAAAAATCTTACTTAAGTAGCACTTAGCCATATTGAAATAATGAATGTTATTTTACTACTTATAATATTGAGATATTAGGAGTGTGTTCAATGTTTTAAGAATCATACTAATAATATGTTAAGTGTAATTCTGATAAATGTTATTTACGTAGTACAAAAGTACACACTTCTAAGTATATGTATCAATAATATAAATATAAATATGTAAACCAATTTTCTTACATTCGGAGCGACCGGTCAGCAGTGTGTGCCTTCACGTAGTGTCGGGTTGAAGAGCTGTGCTAGAATGCTACATTCATTTGTTTTCTGCTCCCAATTAGAGGACCCGATACAGCAGAAACATATTATTTCTTAACAAAGATATATCTACCACAAAGTTCTACCGGGCAGCTCTATCTTTCGGTATAAGGCAGTCAGTGTTAACATAACTAGTACAATATAAATTATTATGGAACAATTTTTGGTTCAGTCGCCACCCAATATTATAACATACTAAACATACATACTTACCACATCAAATGAAATTAATTTTATGGATTATAATAATATGTTTAATTTTACTTATTTCAAAATCCTGACGTTTCAAGTCGTTTGCAACACTCAAGACGTACGGCAAACAAACTTGCAAGTTACAGTAAGTTCGCCCTGCCTAGATCGGATTCGGACCGAAATGTTAAAGTTAGCCCTAGTCAACTGTAACATCAGACCTTTGAACAACTCAGTCCATCCGTGAGAATTGGTGATACAAAGTGCTCTTGTTACGGAACTTCAATATTAGTTAAAACTAGCTGCTCCCCGCGAGTTCGCTCGCGTGTTAGGGTTTTCATGTTTTTTGCGCGGAACCCTAATTCTTTTTCTAAAATAAAAGTAGCCTAAGTTACTCCTTATAAAATCAGCTATCTGCCAGTGAAAGTCCCGTCTAAATCGGTCCAGAAGTTTCGGAGATTAGCCGGAACAAACAGACAGACAGACAGACTGACAAAAATTTTAAAAATTGTATTTTAATTATAAGTACCGTATTTCCTTTCATATGCATTTAGTAAAAAACTGTAATTTTGACATTACAAACAAACACTTCAATTTTATTCATTTGTATAGATTGGACACTATAATAACCGTAAAATTAGATTCATTCAATATTTGTGGAGTCGGCGTTAATTAAATAAATCGTTACACGAAACTAACTTTTACGTTTTTTATCGCGTTTAATTTAACTTTTTAATGCCCGAATGTTGTTGCACCCGAAACGTCGGGAATTAAAAAGTTAAATTAAATGCGATAAAAAACGTAAAAGTTAGTTTAATTTAATGTGTAGTCTTCGCGTAAATATAAAAAATCTATAAATAAATCATTATCAATACCTTATTAATATTCATTCAATTGTTCATATTGTTCTCGATAAGAACTTTGGAAATTATTACTTATAGTGGCTCAAGTAACATTATTTAAACCACTAAATCCTCTGTATTATGTTGCAAAGGATTACTATTAATCACTTTAAGATGTTTACCTTCATCGTTTGTCAGTTTAGAGGGATTTACCTAAGTCAAGATAAATAGAACTTCGTCTTCCTTTACTCAATACTGTTTCAAATTATTTTTGGTAGGATTAACTTGTGAAATTAAACATACATTGAACGTGCATTAGATGCAAAATTAGTTACTTATATATTAATCTATACAAATAAAAAAAGTTTTAGCCTCTCTTTGTAATGTCAAAATAACAGATTTTTATTAGTAAAAAGCTGTTATTTTGATAATAATAAATGCATGTGATACTTTCATACGGTACGGTTCTTACAACAAAAACACAATTTTTTATCTTTTTTATTATTTTTGTCTGTCTGTTTGTTCCGGCTAATCTCCGAAATGGCTGCTCCGATTTTGACGGGACTTTCACTGGCAGATAGTGTATGTTATAAAGAGTAACAAAGGCTACTTTTATTTTAGAAAAAGAAATAGGGTTCGGCGCTAAAAAATTCATACCCTAAATAACACGCGACCGTCATAATAAGTCGTGGGGAACAACTAGTAGAATATAAAAAATTAGTTTTACAATTCAATGTTTGTTTGGTTTTTTTTTTTGTTTATTTATGTACGTACGTTATGCGATATGTTCGCAAATTGTGAACCTTAAAGAAATAATTAATATTTAGGGTGAAAAAACTGTAAGACGACATTCTTTTCTTTACCCTAAGGTAGTGATATTGCTTAGTCCACTCAAAAGGGTTAAATATTCATATTAAAAAAAGTTATTACCGACTTTAAAGAATTAAAAATAATTGTATAATTTTCACATAATTTAATAGCCGTGGAAGAAATAAAGCCCAACCGCTTTACACAACACATAATAGTAACATAAGTTCTGTCACATAAAGTAGCATAACATTCCAAATAAAGCAAGATGCTCTTAACTTATTTGTTTGACACTGGTAAGTTATTCATCTCCCAAATGCTTACTTTTAATGTTGCTTGAAAATTTACTACCGCTGCGGATAGAAGTCATTAAGATTTTTCAAATCAAGATATTTAAGACTCATAGTATGACTAACTAAAACTCCGTAGTATGTACTTCATGATTCCCGCACACCTGAGGTATTTGTATGGCCTGCAGATTATTCTTCTGGGTCTGGCTGATTATCTTTAAGCAGTCTATTATGTGTACCTACATAAAGTAAAGCGCCCAAACTGTGTAGGAGTACGTCCTACTAACGGTTTAAGGTTTATATTTAAACTAGTGCTCATCTTGTCGTCGAAATTCAACCCTAATTGATTAAATTTTAAAGTTTATTTATTAAACAAATGTTCGCATTGTGATTATATTCTCTTTGGTCTCTACTTTGTGGGACTGTTTGACCACTGACTATTATGTATTTGACGTTGGCAGTATGAACGTAAACAATGAATGTTTTATTTTGTTGGGTTATAATTGTTATATAGTAGTGTTACGAGCTTGGAGTTCGAGATAATTAAAAACTGCCGAGTGAATTACCAAAATTGACACTTAAATTACACAACACTAATTACAACTTAAAATCACACTAATAATAAAACACAGTTGTACTACTGATCACTTTAGTTCGCCGTTATTTCGCTTCGAAGTATTCTCTTGTATCGCCAATTCAATACTCACTCTGTCGTGGTCTATACCGGCCTTATATAAGGCCTCAGATAGTTTCCAGAACCTTCTACTGTAGAAACATCTAGAATGTTCGATTACATATCGGTCCCGAAATTTCTAGAAGGATCTTGTCTCTCCTAGTTCTGCTACTCGACACTAGAGGGCGCTAGTGGTAACTAGTGTTGCCATGTACAAGACATTAATAGTGGCGCGCAACACTGCCTCCTCCTAAGACATGCTCGTCCCGAGCATTATTGGCCCCATAATAACGCGCCAGTCGATCCACATGGACACTCTTAGGAGTACCTATTCTAACATCAGTCAGCACCCGCCAGTTTCCCTGCTGCTGCTGGGCGGTGCTGTTAGCCACACTAACCTCTCGAAATCGATCACCTCCCCTTTCTACAGTTCGTTTAGGGCAACTGGATCGAAGATGGCCCCTTTCCCCACAGCCGTACCAGTAGTATAACTAGCTAGCCAGGCAGACGTTGTTATGCCCTCTCCGACGACCCTGTATCCTATAAAAATTCTTAAATTAGTAATAAAAAATATTGATGATCACTTATAAGGAGAAAAACTATCCAATCTCTTAATTTGGACCAAACTGCACACAGTGTGTACAATTTCATTGCAATCAGATTAGTAGTTTAGGAGTTCATCGCGAACAAACAATGTGACATGTAATTTTTATATACATAGATTACCGTGTAGTGGCGGTGTAAGAATATACACTACCTACCCCAGATCATCCCATATCGGCGTCTTCCTAATAACGACTAAAAATAAAACATTGAGGTCGCCAACTCGCTTACCAAGCGTGGCAACTATGGCAAATATCTCCCTTATGAGGCAATCTATGGGGAAAGCCTATGTTCAGCAGCGCACTTTAATAGGCTGTAACGGTAATGGTACTGTAATAAGTAAAACATATTATTCATAAATTTTAGGTTTCTGCTTTTTTCTCCATCTCGATACATAAGTTCTTTTACTATCGTTAAATCTCACAATTCTTCGTGCGAAATATACTTAAACAGCACAAAGTTTTCTCTTCACGTATTAATTTATAGATAAATTAAAATAAAACGTTTACAAAGAAATCAAGGTTAAACGAACAGATAATGTGTAATTTTTCACAGTTTTAGTTTAATATTTGTAAACCAATCTAACGTCTTATAAAAATATTGCAAAAGAAGAAAGTAATCACGAATACTAAAAAAGCCATATATTGTACAAAGGGATCGGACCATCATTTACGTAATAATGTAATATGGACTGTAAATCATGGTTTATGTTGACATTGCAGATTTAGTAGAAAATTTATTGACACTAAGATATAATAAATATTCAGATTATGGTATCATAATATTATTTATGTCATAGGAATTTATTTTATATCAAAAGTTAAAGTTAATGGGATTTTAAAATTATAGTTTCATTTTCAAGATACAGGAACAGTTTCTCTCGCTCTCTCTCTCTCTCTCTCTCTCTCTCTCTCTCTCTCTCTCTCTCTCTCTCTCTCTCTCACACACACACTAACTTTACATCTCGTATTATTTTTACTAGTTCAATTTCCTCATGTTTAAGCAGCTCTACTTGTAATCCATTTTATTTTCCATAAAACCCAATTTTAAAATCCAATTGAATATAGAAAAATAATTTATAATTAATGACTTAACTCCGCCTGCACGAGGTCACATGCAATTTTAATGGCATTTCATTAAAACTCACACACATAATACAACTTCCAAAACTTGTAAAGTTTAATCTGTAACTGTTTAATACATTTAATAAGCCACTTTGTTTAGTTACTTCACACTGTACTCATCAAGACATCGCTAATAACGTGTAGCCAAGGAACTTGTCGCAATTTATACATTTCAGTTATTTTTTCACATAACAAAACTTCAGTCTTGACTAGAAGTTGACCTGTTCTTTTACATGTATATTATGGTGGGATTCCCTCTAACATTCAATAATTAAAATTAATTTTAATTTTAATATATCTCTTAGACGACTTCTACTAAAAGTATGAAAGGTTGAAGAAGTGTTGTTGAATTGTATCAATTTGGTTCGTAGAGGTCACGGCAGTAAAAAAGGATATAATGGAGGTTCAGATTTTAGGATGCCATAAGCTAGAAATGAAATAGAGTTTATTGCTTCATTTAAAGCCTTAAACGTTAGATGATTCAATATTTCGTTATATTTCTGCTTCCATTACTATCATGCATTGATATTTTTATAGTGTTTTAAGTCAATGTACATAAGTTTGATGTCACTTATACATAAGATAAACTTCTGGTAGATTTAAACAACGGAGAGATCTTTCAGTTTAAAACTATTATAGTTTTTTTTTTTTATACAAAATATAGTAAGGCTTTTTTAAATCAATTTTATATTATTGGTATTACAAAAGTTGACTAAAAGCAATGCTTTGAAAATTGTTTGCCATTAATACACCGGGTGTTTGTAAAACGCTCCCGAAAAAGAAGACAGATGTTAGTATTAAGGACACCTTTGATCATGGGACACAAATAAATTCCATCCCGAGGAAAAAACATCTTCTTTTCACAACGTTTTATTAACATTATTCACGCTCCATCATGTTAGTACAGCTAAATGAAACGATAATTTCATAAAAAAAATCATGAAAATACTTAAACATAAAACCAACAGTAAAACTTAAAATAAAATCAGCTGACAATGGGGTCAACTACTACTCACTCTACCCTTTCCTTCCTACACGCGCTTCCGCCGCTCGTGTCGCCTCGCGCTGTGGAATTTACATATGTCAGCTTTGCCAACATGTGGGGAATTCCCAAAATTGCGGGGAATTTAAAGTTGGTTGGAGAGTTTATGGGGATTGGTATTTGAATGGAAAATCGATAGCCAGGGCCAAGTCAGAACCTTTTTTCAAGAAATCTTAATAACTATCATAACATTTTGTTAGGTTACCTACTTATGAATATCTAATGACTCCCTTTTTTAATGATCTTCATTGCACCATATTTAATTTTCGAATTTATTTCGGCAACTATTGTGTATCATTTAAGGCTTTTCATTTCTTTATTTTTTTAATTTTAAAGAAAAAAATGTTAGTTAAAAAGTAAACCTTATAAAATTAGTTGAAAATTGATTCATTTCTTAAAATATAATGGAAGGGAATTTGTGGGGAATCTGTTGAAGATTTGTCCTTAAATTGGGGAATCTGATATGAATTTTCGGCGAATTTGACAATTTGGTGTTGGCAACGCTGCTATGTTGCACCGAAATTTAGTTTTCCGGCGACATAGGAATTAGAGGCGGCACTATAAAACTTCCAAGTAATTTTTAATAATTTTGACATACCTCTTTTTAAATTCAAAGTATTGGTCGCGTTAAATACAGAAAGTCAATTAAAATAAAGTAAAAGTGTTATTTTTTACATTAATTCTGACAGAATAATTAACTGTCGATCATAATTGCAATTGATTATAACTATTAAATTATTCAGTACCATTTCATTTCTATTTTCTTATACAAAATCAAAGATAACGATGAAGTAGTGTTTATAGTTGTGTAAGTGAGTACTGAGTACCCAACTAGGTACGTTTATTAATTTCAATATAATTTTTGTAGTAAAGAACTACTTGTTGCTTCAGGGTAAAATTGATTGTGTAATTGTATTAAAAATGACAATACATAACTTCTAAATTCCATATGAAGACTAGTCGTAACTATCTATGGGTTTTACTGTCTATGGAAGAGTTCTGTACTTCAAGGACGAATGCCTCGTGCGCTTATTAGTTTTAGTTTTTGAGACAGTTCCGTGTTGACTATTAAGTGCTCGGGAGCGACAATTTAATCGTTTTGTTTATAACATTCTTGTTGCTACGTTTTGTTCTTCATGTTTTGTTTTAATAATGCCTAATGTGTAGGTACGTTTATAGTGCTCGTGAATACGGCAACATGTTAATGTTCCTTGGAAAATCTCATAAGATTTAGTTCGGTAAGCTGTTTCATACCTATTTTTTTAAATAACTTTTTAGTGAACTCATCTGAATAGGTACATAACTGTAACCATCAGAATAATAAACATATACCTACACGATAGATAAAAAGCATGACTAACCTTGTTAACATTTCATTTAAGTATTTTTTTTATTAGCGGGGTATCCAACCAGGTATTTGGTTTATTTAACCTGTGAATAAAGTGGCTAGGTGGAGACAATCACAGTGGCAAAATAGTAGGTTAAGTAGATAAGTTAGGTATTTAGACAAGTGTTCTAAATTATTAGGTATTGTGGTACCATTAACTAGCTGCGGGCTGGGCGAATTCGGTATTCGCGCGTACATTGACTCCTAGTCAGCTGATTGTAATTCAATAATTCCACTGCTGGTTTTATGTTTAAGTATTTTTATGATTTTTTTATGAAATTATCGTTTCATTTAGCTTTACTAACATAATGGCGCGTGAATAAAGCTAATAAAACGTTGTAAAAAGACGATTTTTTTTCATCCCGATCGAATTTATTTGTGACCCATGATCAAAGGGATCCTTAGTACCATTATATGTCTTCGTTTTCGGGAGCATTTCACAAACACTCGGTATTATTATACCCTTGAACAATTACCAAACTTAGCGGTTCATCACTCCTTTTTATTGACATACCACAAATTCGAACTAAACTTTACGTATAGCAAAAGAGTGAAGTGAAAATGAGTAAAATTTTCCAATGTGTCTCCATGTGTGTGTGTCTTCAAGGTAAGAATACATCTTGAAAACCCACAGCCAGTACGCTTATCTATCTTCGATTACATAATCTTATAAATACATATTCCTATAAATCTAGCTACTTTTATCACTTCAATTTTGTGATTTAGTTTTAATTATTATTAAAAGGCAAGTTAATTTTAATAGTTAGCAAACTGAGTCTAAAACCAGCTATTAATTTACACCAATCTAATGGTCATTTTATATAATCCCGTGCTAGTTTGTGATATATGTGATAATAAAGAGTAATTTAATAAGGAAATAAATGCTACGTGATTATTGCACACATTGAACGCGGGGTGTCCCAGAAAACATGTACCAGCGAAGGTCTGTATTCTGGGGACACCAATACCTATCGATTGGAACCCATGTACGTTCCGCGATTTTTTGTAGTTTTCGAGATAATAATTTCTTGTTTTATTTTTAGTTTTTTTTTTAAATTTTGGACAGCTTTAGCTATAACTTTTTCCGTGAAGTAATTCTTAAAGATTTTTTTGTTATTATTATGGCTAGCATGTATGTTCGTCTGTTAAAATACTAAACACCAAAATTCTATGTGCATGGTAGTGCGAGAGATTCCTGTGAAAGTAGGACAAAAAATATAATACACACAAATAATTTTTATTATTATTTTTGTTGTCTACATTTCGAAGTCTAGGGCAATTACGTTCCGGCCCTTTGGAAGGCTTGCGTAGGGCAGAAGCTAGCACCATAAAGACACTTTAAACAATTACTATTATTTATCTGTACGTCATTGAATTGCTTTCGTACTCCTATAGGGATCTCTTGCAACTACTTCTAAAATAACGTCAACGCGGTCAGGATCTATCGGTTCACCTTAACAAGATCCTGATAAGCGGCCTTTCATGTAGTAATTATGCACGCGAAGAAAAATATGTCGGTCTGGATAAGTAGCTGGTTGGCACCTTCCTCTGCTTATCAACATGTCCCGGTACAATCTCGCAGCAAGTCCGGCATTTCCTAATGCGTAGCCGTAATAGTAATGCATTTCTGTATAATCCCGTTATAAGTACGCCATAATAACAATGCACAATATCAAAGTCCAGTAAACGTGCCGAGTTGTTGTTCCAGGGAATCAAAAAGTCCAAATCAGTATGTAATGAAAGTTCAAAATACAAGCCAAGTACACAAAATCCAATAATACACAGTAACGTAAGTACGAACGAGCGCAAGAGTAGGCGATAAACGTCTGACGACTCTAACGATGACAAATAAAAAAAGCCTATAAAGTACCAATTCTTTTGTATTATTTTGAGAGCTAAGGAACCCATAAAGTTTTTTAAATTATCAGGAAGCTATTGACTCAGTTTTAAGTAATTTTTTTTTTCAAGTTGAAATCAAATAAAAATTTCTCTCAAACAGAAATTTTAATTTTGTGAGCTAAATCTGGGCTACTAGTAGTTAGAATTTTGGTGTTTAGTGTGTTTACAGATGAACACACATGCTAGCCATAATACTTACAAAAAATATCTAAGAACTACTTCACAAAAAAAACCGTCCAAAATTTAAAACCAACTGAAAAAAAAAAACAAAAAAAATGATATCTCGAAAACTACAAAAATTCGCTTAACTTATATGGCATCCAATCGATAGGTATTAGTGTCCCAAGACCACAGACCTTCGCTGGTACAGGTTTTTTTTTTGTAGGAGAGGGGCAAACGAGCATGCGGCTCACCTGATGGTAAGTGACTACCGCCGCCCGTGAACAACTGCAACACCAGGGAGGGAATTGCAGATGCGTTGCCGGCCTTTTAAAAAGGAGTACGCTCTTTTCTTGAAGGTCCCTAAGTCGTATCGGTCCGGAAAAATCGCTGATGGTAATCGATTCCACAAGGAAGTCGTGCGAGGAAGAAAACATCTTCTAAATCGCACAGTGGTGGACCGCCAATCATCCAGATGGTGTGGATGGTATCGGGAGTTCTGCCGCGATGTGCGTTCGTGAAATTTGGCGGCTGGGATTAATCCGAACAATTCCTCAGAGCACTCCCCATGGTAGATGCGAAAGAAAATGCAAAGGGATGCAACATCTCTTCGCAGTGCCAATGAATCGAGCCGATCGGAAAGGGCTCGGTCGTCGACGATTCGAGCCGCTCTGCGCTGGATGCGGTCAAGTGGAAGGAGCTGGCACTGGGCAGCCCCTGCCCAGAGATGGGAACAGTATGCCATGTGAGGCCGAACCTGCGCCTTGTAAAATTGCAGGCGGTGTGCCGGCATGAAATACTGTCCCGCTTTGCTGAGCACGCCAAGCTTTTTAGAGGCCAATTTGGCCTTCTCTTCCAAGTGACCACGAAACTGCACGTATCCTGGAATAGCCTGTATAATAAAAAAAGTACACTAATAGCAAGAAGAGATTTCAATCAATACTTCTAACGTAGTTATAAGATTATTTATTTCGATTATTATTAAAAGAAAGTTAATTGCAAATAGTTTTACTTGGCCGTCAGTTGGTCGATATGGATGTAAACAAGATAAATATCAAAAAACTGAACTTATCACTTTGATATTTGGAACAAAGTTCCTTATCGGACGGTACAAGTTTAGCGGATGGGGGCTAAGCGAGAAAAAGTGTAGGATTTTTCCGTCACGACCCCTTCTGACGTAGAATAGACTGCTTGGCGGCACTTTTTCTTATCTTGCCATGAAGGAAATATCATTTTATTTTATTAAATGACGTTTCATTTTATTAGACGCTTGTAATTCATTTATTTGTATTTGTTAATCAATAATATAATACGTTTATCTATACATATAATAAAACTGTAAATAGCAGATGTCTGTACATTTTATGTTTTTGTAATAAAAGTGATTGAGGGGTACTAAAAATAAGTAATTAAATACATTTCTACCATTTTTAGAATTTTCTGTCTGTCTGTCTGTCTGTCCGTTTGTTTGTTAACGTATCACGTATAAAGTACTAATTTATTTTTACACTAATAGCAAGAAGAGATTTCAATCAATACTTCTAACGTAGTTATAAGATTATTTATTTCGATTATTATTAAAAGAAAGTTAATTGCAAATAGTTTTACTTGGCCGTCAGTTGGTCGATATGGATGTAAACAAGATAAATATCAAAAAACTGAACTTATCACTTTGATATTTGGAACAAAGTTCCTTATCGGACGGTACAAGTTTAGCGGATGGGGGCTAAGCGAGAAAAAGTGTAGGATTTTTCCGTCACGACCCCTTCTGACGTAGAATAGACTGCTTGGCGGCACTTTTTCTTATCTTGCCATGAAGGAAATATCATTTTATTTTATTAAATGACGTTTCATTTTATTAGACGCTTGTAATTCATTTATTTGTATTTGTTAATCAATAATATAATACGTTTATCTATACATATAATAAAACTGTAAATAGCAGATGTCTGTACATTTTATGTTTTTGTAATAAAAGTGATTGAGGGGTACTAAAAATAAGTAATTAAATACATTTCTACCATTTTTAGAATTTTCTGTCTGTCTGTCTGTCTGTCCGTTTGTTTGTTAACGTATCACGTATAAAGTACTAATTTATATCATAAGAATTGTTAAGGAAATTATAAAGTGTATCTTCGGGTTACATTTAGTCTTTATTTCATTAAAATCAGTTCATTCCATCAAAAGTTATGATAAATATTCTGAGGTATGGGTAGGGAAGTATAGGTACGAATTTGCTCAACGGTGGCTTTGTTTGAGTCATCAAGTGAGTGAGTTAAACTAATATCATATCATAAATCATAGTTAAATTATGTAAAATAATGATATAATTATGTATATCTAAAACGCAGTAAACAAAAGTATTAAAGAACGTATTAAATATATTATACAAAAATATATTAACCTTATTAACTAAATCTGAAGCACAATAGTTAACCCATTTCTTCGATAGATGGTGGTGTTGTGAAAATGTAATGCAATTGCAATGTGGTTTTTTCCTGTAGATGAGTTTTCATATTTACTGCTAATCTTTATTATATTACTCGCTGCCCTACTGCGTGTTGACAAACTCAATTTATTCTTTACCGCCGAGTACTCTATGTGGTAAATCAAATTTTAAAAGAGCTATTAACAATTGCGTTGGTTTTGGCGAGAGTCAAACTTTATTTTTTGCTTACTGTGCAGGCACTGATTTATAAGTTCTCTTGCGTTTTATATAATGTATCAATCGCGTCAATTAATCTCTTTTATTTTTAGAATTGATGTTAGCAGCGCCATCTCTCTTTAAATATATACATATAATAAAAATGATGATAACATGTTGTGTCTCTTTCTGTACATTGTATATATATTTTGGTGGCTAAAATCATTATGGGGAACTGAAAATAATTAAATAAGAACATTTTATAATTTTTAGAATTTTCTGTCTGTCTATTTGTCTATTATTATATGAACGCATCACGTCTAAAGTAAACATCTTTTATTTTCAAAGAGATCGTTAAGAAAATCATAAAGCGTATCTTCGAGTTGCATTTAATCTTTGTTTTATTAAAATTGGTTAATTCTATCGAAAGTAATGATTATTATTTTGAAATGTGGGTTCGGATTTGTTCAATGGCGCCATAAAATCTCAGAAATAGTAATAAAAAGATTTGTGTGTAAAAAAACGTTCCATAATAATTAATATATTTATACTTAAAACACAAAAAGAGATTTAAAAAGGATGTTTTCTCACACAAAGGACGTAATGGATGGAGTTGTACAAATTACAAACTTTTCTGAATTGCTGTGTTGAGATTTTTCGCCGATGAATCGTATTGAGACTTACTGAAGAAATTTGTATCCATCGAAGCCATACAACGGAACCCGACCAAAAATAAAAATTTTGCAACGAAATGTCGTGATATTGTATTTATAATATACGCAAAACCAGTACTGTTATTTTAGCGCTTTGGGAACTAGATTTAGCGCTTTTTTGGAATCTATAGCGCGCATTTCGAAATTTTAGCACCTAGCGCTTAATCCAGCGCTTTTTGGTGTATTTAGCACACATTTCAAAATTGTAGCGACTAGCGGTCTATCTAACTCTTTTATAGCAGCTCTGTTAGTCCACATTACCGATAATAATAATAATGACCTTTATTATTTTTCCCACAAATAGTACATTGCAGTTTATCTTTTTCAAACATATTTTTTCCACAAAACAAAGAGCGTGGGAGACGAGTCCAAACTAGGATACCCTGTGCTATGGATTTCCTGGCTTCCCCTTTAGGATGATCAACTTGATTTTTTTACCGACGACTATAAGCGGGGAAATCCCCTTTATTAAAGTTTTCGTTCATGGTTTTGGCAACGCATTTATTTTGCTTTATTCAGTTTCAGTCAGTTGCTTAGAGCAAAGCTAAGTTAAAAGTTACTTAGAAGTTATAACACAAAGAAACTGTGAAGCAACCGCAATCAGATGCTGACATCTGAAACTAAGTTGCGAAATACATTGCACTTTAAAACAATTAATGACATTTTTATTGTTCGTACAGTACTAACTACTGTTGACAGCAATTGCCATAAATATAAGTCGGTATCCTGTGAAGTATTGATAGATCAAAAAAATATTGCCAGAAAAAAAACTTAATGTTGTTTTCTTTATTATGATTATATAAAAAAACACAAACTTTGTTTGTAGTTAATTTAGCGCGAAATCTAGGGCTTTTTTAAAGCGCTGTTTTCATGAAATCTAGCGCTTTTTGTGTTGTCCTAGAGCTGAATGAGTTTTTTTTTATCTGGCAGCACTGCCCAAAAACCCTCTATTAAGAAGTAACTTTCCTTTCAGTTTTAACCGCGTTCAGTTCCCAATTACAGTGAGAGTGTGTTATGCGATGACCGTAAATAAAGCGCAAGGTCAAACTTTACGCGGTGTAGGAGTGTACCTCAGTACTGACTGTTTTGCACATGGCCAACTCTATGTTGCTTTTTCCCGCGTTAGTAGCCCCCGTAACCTTTTTGTGTACACCCCGGCTAAGCCTACTTCTAACGTCGTTTACACAGAAGCTCTATCATAAACGACTTAGAACTTTGATGATAATGATTTATTTAGTTACCACTTATTGATACAGTAATGAAATAAATCGTTTTATATTCTCTTACCTAAACGACAAATTCTTTATGTAAAACCTGTATACGCGAGCTACGCCGCGGGCACAGCTAGTCAATAATAATATACTACGAAAGAAACTTCGTTCCAAACCGTGTGTTCCACGACACTTACGCGTGTTTTTCTTTTACTAGCTTTAGGTTTTAATATTTAGGTAGCCTTTTGAATTTCACTATTGTAAACCGTCCCGTTCAGTAATATTTTCTTTAATTTTTTTGATTATTTCACAATTTTTTTCGGTAACAAAATACAGAACGCCGGTATCAAGCAGTCAAAAAAAATTCGTGTTAATTAAACAGACATAATTTTTTGTAGCTTTAAACGAAATACGTGTTTCGGTAATTAATAAAAGTAAACTGATAACATTACATGAGCGTTCGAGGTGTGCACTTTTGGATATTGTTTTTATTTTGCTTTTTATTAACAGTCATAAGCAGTTTAATTTTACAAATTCACATCACTAAAGTATGTATGCCTATTGCCTACTTTAAGTAACTTTTTCACTAAATTCTACCTGATAAATCAATTGATTTTTTAAACCAAGGGTCACTCATTATTCACTAAATCTTAACACATATTTTACTTCGAAAGATATAGGCGTTCTGAAAATATTCTATGATATATAATCTTCGAAGAAGAATCCTTCCAAAGACATGTGAATAACACAATGTTATTCTCGGTATAGAAAAGTCACTAATTAGTCACTAAATCTTAAAATAGGAATCACATCTCACATGCAAACGAAAATGGCTGCTAGCTTGAATTCTACCTAGAATCCTCCAAAAAATGTGTTATATCTTCTAAAGTATCAAGTCACAATTTTTCTTTTCTTAACTCTTTAAATAACTCCTCATTAAATCTTGGCATAATAAAATTTACAATATCCCTGGGGAGGATTCCAGCTTGAATGACTAATTAGAATTTACGATTAGGTGGGATAGTAATCAAACACTGGCTTTTAATAGATAATATAAAAATGATACGATACCTTTCAAACATGGCAAAATAGTCATTGTATTAATTATTATAAGCATAAGTATCATCACAATTACTTATCTCCTGCTCTTTGTCGTTTCTTACGCTACGAGTATATTATTATCGGTCTATTGCCACTTTAGCTTACTGATCCGTTGAATTATATCAGTTATTAAGATTTACTGTAAGTATCGTCTTTACGAAATCAACTAATTCTTCAATGTACCTACTAATGTGCTTTAGCTTCGACTTCAATATATAATATGCAAAAACTATTTTTTTATGTTTTTAAAGTTTGGTTTCACTTTTTTATAGTTAGATTATTACATTCACTCTTATAAACGGTAGTCATATTTACGGTTTTCTATAAAGATGGTATAAGTCATTCACGTAAACTGAGATTATACAATACACTAGGGGGTAGAGAAATGTACGACTGAAAGGTAAAATGTGGGGATGGGATCATGTAATTGCATCTTTAGTTACAGATATTTGATGTATCTTTCCCATTATTCGAAGATGAAGGTAATAAATATATAAAAAATAATATACCACAAGTCATATTAGCATTCAAAATGAAATAAAGCTATTGTAGTATACTTATTTGAGTAGGTATGTCGCAGTTTTGTCTGTACTATTATAAATTACCTTTTATAATTTAAGCCTGACATTAACATGGGTTAGAGAGATAGCGAAGATCAAGCCCGTGGGATAATTATTCTAGTTCCATTTATTGTGTAACTATTGTAAATCTCATCATGTATGAGCGAATACGATGGTTATATAAAACAAAAGAAAATTTTCGTTTCAAAGTCTAACTCTAAATTACTTTTTTAGAATTCCAAAATCAATTAACTAGGAATAATTTAAGACTTTAAAAATATATTTTATCAAAACTCAATGATCACATGAACCGCGATCTCAGTGAGAATACGGGATCAATACTGATCATGAATTTATTGTAGATTGTATTTCAAATTATTCAAACGTCTGAAAGTGGGTAAAAAATGATCTATAACATTTCATTACATACATACGTAGACACATACAGGTCAAAAGCAGGTACTGTGTATAAAAAAGTGTAAAAATTATTGGTAGTAACGGAGAAGAATGATTATTGCAAATAACCTATAATATATTATATTTGTTTCTTTTTCTTTTACTTACAATATAGACTTTGAGATCCTGGTTGACGAGAAATCAAAAATATTTTGATATTTAGTTCGCCAACACGCTCTGATACTGTGAAATCTTCCCTGCTCTAAAATCATTTTAGAAATGAGAGGATGCCTATGCCCAGAAGTGAGAATTTACTTACTGAACATAAACAATAGTTATCATTTACGAAAACTTGCACGCTAAAAACAACTCTGCAGAGTATAATAAATATTTAATTTAAAATATCCTCATTTACAAAAGAAGAAAAGTAACTCCTGGAATTATTTTTAAGATAAAACTTTAGAAACGAATCGGCCTACTTTAAATCACAATGAAGGCATACTTCACTATGATCGTATCATTTTTAAAATATGTGCTTCAAGTATTCAGTAATAGCATAAATTTATGATTTCTGTCCACTTCGATATTTGTGTCATCTATATTCGAATTTCTATGTCGGAAAATAATGGCACTTTTGGACTAACGTTTTATACCTTACTTTATGCTGACACAAGAAAATAATAGACGGAAGCTTTATCACAAACCCTCATCGCTTATCTCAAATATATATGGTATGATATGGTATAAGAATTGGTATATATACCAATTCTTAAACCTGCCACTCACTTATCAAGTAATTATATATTGCATATATTATTACATTTTAATATTATTTATTAATTCTTATTTTTGTAAAAAAAAACCTCCACTAGGATTTTCTCGTCGGCAATTGGCATACATAAATTCACAAGGACAAACATCCAGACCCGGAACAATTATTTGTAGGCTATACAAATACGTGTTTCGCGTTCCGCGGCCTAAGGCTAGTTAACTGAAAATTTATTATGTATATTACCGTATAAATATAAATAAACAGGCAATAGAACTCGTACGGCAGATTTGAACTACTTGCCAACTTTTGCAATTGTCAAAACGAAAAACGCAATTTTTGCAATTTTTAACCTTGGTTGAACATAAAATTATTACGGCAATTTTTTGCACTTCACTTCGCTTCACTTTAACATCACCATTACAATATTTTTTTTTAGTTTTATATGAAAAATATTAACAAATTATTTATTATATTCACGATAATCACTTCAAAAAGCTAGTGAATAGCGTTAGAAGTGGTTATTATGACAAAGTTGGATGGCGGATTGGAAAACACGTATTCTTTTGTATTAATTCTAACTACCATTGCATCTAATGTTATTGTCCTAGGCAGTTGCGGCGGCGTAAGCAGCCCCCCTTCTTTTTGCGAAAATGTGGGAAAATGTATATAATAAACCATTATGCTTTACTTATATTTGTTTATAGAATAAGGGTGACAAACGAGCACATAGTCTACCTGACGTTAATTGATGAATTTTTTTCAAGCCTTTAGTTTTGTTTCATAGAAAACAGCTTAAGATGCTGCATCTTTGTCAATAATAGAATCGCTAAGTAAAATCTACACAAATAAATAAAATTGAAGTATTAGTTTGTAATGTCAAAATAACAGCTTTTTACTGGATGCATATGAAATTATGTACGATACTAATAACAATAAAGCAATTTTTAAAATTTTTGTCTGTCTTTCTGTCTGTTTGTTCCGGCTAATCTCCGAAACGGCTGGACCGATTGGATTTGACGGGACTTTCACTAGCTGATAGCTGATGTTATAAGGAATAACTTAGATTACTTTTATTTTAGAAAAATAGTTAGGGTTTCGTGCAAAAAAAATTAAAACTCATGAAATCCAGTCATAATAAATTCCACGCGGGCAAGTCGCGGGGGACATATTATAGTCTAAAATAAATCATGAAACTGTCTAACAGTGGACAACTAAATTAAAATGAAACTAATATAAAAATAAGAGTACGAGTTATCTAGTTATTTTTTTAAGAAATCTTCTTTTTACTTTCAATAATTTAATTAACTTAAAGTCTTTGCGAATTAAAGGACAACAAAATTACTAACATAATGTGCGGCGAGACAAGCACTAACAAACAAGCCACACCGGCTTCGGCCTAAAGCTCTTTGCAAAATTAATGGTTACTAACATACTTTCAAAATAATTAAATTGAAAATACAAAGCTTAAGCTTTAATTTACTCAGAAAATGAATTTTCCTCTTGTTTGGGTTTTTGTTATCGTAAAAAGAACAAGGAAAAACTACCACTAGATCACCTATTTATTAAAAAAAATTCAAAATCAGGTCGCAATGTGCGAAGTTATCTTTATGTCCGTTTTAAAATTGGTTTTGATATATATTTTAGAACCATTCTTTCTCCTTACGATGTACCCGATCAATAAACGATACAATACAATTTTCTAGATAGAAAAAATTACCGAACTACGTTCGATTTGTTGTTTTTTTTTACAAGCCAAATTTCATTTTAAACAAGTACTAATATTCCTTTTTTTCTATAGAAATATCAATTTATAGATAATTCATTTTGGAATCTAGTCCACCCGATCGTTTTTTTTTTCATTACATTTATTTAAAAAAATTTTGATTATTCAAGTGATTTTCGATCAGCGCGTCGCTTGCCACTTGCCAGTGTCCCGCATAGATAAATAAATATACGCGGGACGTTGCTGAGGTGAGAATGAGATCTGTGCCAAACTTTTCGCGCGCGCTTCGCTTTTGCTACGTAAATAATATTTAAGAAATAAAATACATTGTAAATAACTATAGTTTTATGGAACTTATATAGACAATAGTTAAGCTTTTGTTTGTGTGTTTATTTCTCATTGTGTAAATATTTGTTTATAACTTTAAAACAATATTTTGTGATTATTTTGTAAAAATCACGATCATATGCGCGGCTCGACTCGATTTTTCGACGGCCGCTAGTAAATACCTAATGCGCTGAGAACACCTAGCTTTAAATGAAATTGAAACAATTTATTTTTTGACGTTAGAAATTAAAGCATATGCTTACAAGCATGACACAAGTGACAGCCATCAATTTTCGAGGTTAGAAATTAAACCAAGCAGCACATTTTCACAGTATAAGAGAAGTGGCAACCATCGCCCATCTCGACCATTTTAAATGAAAGTGGACACACGACGCCGGCTTAACATACGCGAGTCTACCGTACTTACGAGTACGTAGTAACATTATTGAATCTGTGACCGTACACTAAGATGTTACTTTATACAATAAATAATATTTAATATACATTTAACATACATATGATTTCCTATGGAATCATTTTGCAACAAGTTCTTAAAGTGTAATAACTAGTTAATAATAAGTATGCATGAGCATAACAGTTTCACACAAAAATTAATATATTAATCTTTCAAAGTATAGTATAGGACTTGGAGTACAAACATTTTTTTTAATTTTTAAAATTTGTTTCCGAGAGGCTTAACATTTGGCCAGGAATTTTGTTTTCTTATTATTATCTATATTCTTATTATTTGTATTCTTATTATTATAATGTTTATAAATGTTATGTATGTGAGCACACACGAGACAATGTTGGCGTCCGTACATGTACTGAATTAAATAAAAACTTTAAACTAAAATGCCTACGCGTACATAATGTGTTCGGTGTAAACTGAACATATATAAATATCGTTTCCTATATATTAACACTTCAAAAGATATTTTTATTCATGATAAGATCAGTATTAAGACATTTTTAAGAAATGGGTCTGATATTATGATAATTTTATTCATTATGGTAAATTTTATTTATTTAATAAATGTATTATTTTTTTATCTGTTTATTAAATTACTTATCTGTAGAGAATAGCTATATAGTACATCAGCCCAAAATATCATTATTTTGTTACTGTGTAGTGGCGATGTAAGAATATCTACTACCCCAGTCATACGAGTACTCCACCTTTTTTTATAGGGGCCACAAACACGTTTCAGTCATAGTATGGAGGGCCGCAAGCAAAAATTATTTAGGTCTTAATTAAAACATAATTCCAAGTTAACGATGTATTTACTTTATTAATGAAAAAAAGAAGTTTTAACAAAGATGTTTATATGATTTAAAGCGATTTTTGATACTGTAAACACTTTTTCAAAACTTTTTCAATATCTGGTTTGTCACTATATGCTGTCCTTATTACATCATCCAGATGAGAATCTGTAAGTTTGTTTCTGTACACGGTCTTTATGTATTTCATTTTTGAAAAAGACGATTTGTATACATACGTAGATCCAAATAATGTTAGTAGTATTTGGGCACATCTTTGGACACTTATATTTTTGGGGAACAATACTCCAAAACTCCACATATTCCCTGTTTGCTCTTTTTCTTTGAACAGAACTTCTACATTGGTGTCATTTTTAAAATCGATGAATTCATCAAACAACTCTGAGTAATTACAATCCAAAACTGAAGCCAACTCTGCGATAGTCGTTGTTTCTAAATGCCATGAATTTTCTATAAGTAACAAATTTTCCACACACACATTTTAACAAAGTTTATTTTGCTTTGATCTTGAAACCTTTTTCGAAATTCGTTTAAAATTGCAGTTATATAATTTGAAATTATGGAGCAGTTTTCTTACGAAATGTTGGTACCGTCTTTTGTAGTTTTTATCATAGTTTGAAAATTGTGCAGCTGTTTGTTCTGTATTTCTTCAAGATAAATGCTTAGCTTTCCCTCAAATGCAAACACTTTATATGCCATATTGAAGACCATATTATTTACACCTTGTAAACTCCGATTGAGATTATTTAGTTTTTCCCTAATATCACATAGGAAGGCTAAAATACAACACCATTCATTATTTTGTAATTCAGAGTACACTTTATTATTTTGCTCTAAAAACAGTATTATTTCATGACGCAAAGAAAAAACCCTTTCGAAAACATTTCCTCAGCTAAGCCACCGCACCGAGGTAGGTAAAAGGACGTCGTTATACTGACTTCCCAGTTCTTCCAGAAGGCCTTTAAATTTTCTGTGATTCCATTCTCTTACTTGTATATAATTAACAATATTGATAACTGCCTTCATTAGAGCTTCTATTTCTGGATTTACAACACACGCCGCCAAATGTACTTGGTGGATAATGCAATGAAATGTTATTAAATTGGTTAAATTATATTTTTCTTTAAATAACAAAATAAATCCATTTTCGGATCCAATCATAGAAGGACAACCATCTGTACACAGACACACAATTTTTGTATGTCAATTTCACTCTGCTCTAAAAAATTGCAAATAGCATCAAGGTAATCTGTGCCTCGGGTTTGACCTTTCATTGGTAGAAATTTCAAAAAACTTTCCTGTATTAAATTGTTTTCTGTACAAAATCTAACAAACACCGAGCATTGTGATGTTGCTGAAATGTCGGTGCTAGAATCGAAAGCCAAGCTAAAAAATTTGTATTTTTTCCTTTCTTAGGTTATCTAATATAGCATCGTGAATAAATTTAGAAATGTCTTCTATACGCCTCATACATATCTGAGAGCTGTAGTTTTTTTTTTTTTTTTATATCAGGTAGTATTTGCGTTTTGTTACTGAATTTATCAAAAAGTATATTGGCAGCACTAACAAATCATTCCTTTACAATTTCTGCATCGGAAAATAGTTTCATATTATGTTTACTAAGAATGTTTTCATATGATTTAGAACAAATTTCATATGATGCCTTAGTTACCGCAGAGTCTTGTGATAATGCCACAAACATAACATTTTGTTGTTGATGCAAAGATCTCTTAAAAAAACTCAATTTCTCATTTCTCAAGGAAGATCCAGGAGAAAACGTTTCGTCGAAAGATTTATGTTTAATGGTAAAATGACGTGAAATATTATATTTCTTCAATATAATATTTTCATGACATATCAAACAAGTAGCTGCATTGTTTTTGTTTGGCACAACAAAATAATCAGCTTCCCACTCATCTTAAAACAATCTAATCTCTAAATCTAAATCACTAGATATCTTTCTTTTAAACTTAGAAGACACTCCTGACATTATTTTTAAAATAAAATAGTAATTTTACTCGAAAGAACTGTTTGTGGCAGAGACAAAAACTCTTTTTTAAAAATAAACTTATTTCATACGTTTAAACTAGCTTAAAATATAGAAGTTGATACAAAGAACTTGGAAATGGGAAATGATGAGGGATTATTTTGCGCCCAGTAGCAATGAAAAGGGCTACCCTCCGGGAAGTGGGGGATGGAGGTGGTGAATGCTCTAAGCATACCACGACAGTCGGCTGTGTGGTTATGTGGGACTCACTTATTTAAATATTACATTCTAATTAGTTTGGCTTCTAAGAAAGTAAACAATATGATTTAGCTTTTAAGTAAATAAACAATATAAAGTATACAGGCCTTATAACATAATATAAAGTAAATAGTATCTATGACATAACATTAGTTTAGCTTCTAAAAAAGTTAATAATATGATTTAGCTTTTAAGTAAATAAACAATATAAAGTATACAGGTCTTATAACAAAGTAAATTTGTGTTTGTTCCTATTAATGCAAAACGCCTGGAGAGATTTAGAAGTAATATGGTAAAAAACCTTCCATCGCTTTCTTATAAGAACAATGCAGACTATTTATATAGAGAATTATTTACCCTTATAAACAATGAATTTAATAAAACATTCACTTCTAAAACATTCTCCAGAAACAGTCGCAAGGCTTTTAATGAGTGGGCGACAGAAGGAATTCATAAAAGCAGACGAAGGTTATATGGCCTTTACCATGAAAGATCATATTATAATCTTTCCGATGATTTTAAAGAATATGTAAAAAATATTCTAAAATGTTTAAAAAAGTTTGCTCCACAGCCAAATCATTACATATTAGTAACAAAATTAAGATGGCTAAGAATAACATTAAAATGACGTGGAGTATAATTAGAGGCTATCAGCGCAAAAGTGGTGTAACCCCAGACTACTTATTATGAGATAATGAGGAGTTAAAATTTGGTTGATTTGTTTTTAACCTTGTTTCTTTTATTTATTTATTTATTTATTTATTTAGAAAACCAACAGCGTATATAGAAAATATTAACATTAATGTAACAAACTAAAAGTATGGCCAATAACAGGTTTCCCTTATATTGTTTGATGGTAGGTGTATTGTTGTTAGAAGAAAAGGAAAAAGAACAATCTAATAGATAAATTATAAGCAAAATTATAAGCAATTCAATGTAATGAAGGTGGTCATAAGTTTACAGATCAGAAGAGATAGTCAGGTAGAATGATATATTAGATTACCTTTATATATATGTATATATATATATATATATATAAACATATAAGATATATATTATGTATATATACATATTAAATGTTTAAATATATAAACATAATACAAATAATTAATTATAATATATATTAAATAAAATAACTTAAGTACTTATATTTATATTAGTAGCCTCAAAAATACATATAGAAGAAATAGATGAGAGAATATATGATTGTATGTGAATTTAACTTCAACTGCTCTATTTCGTAATAGTTTTCTTGATGTAGTCTTTAAACGTAAGTTTAGATTTCGCAAAGAGGTCAATGTGTCCAAATTGTTCATTATATGTACGAACAAGCCGCGAAAGAACAGTGTTTCGACAGTAGTTTGAATGATGCCAGGGAGTCTGTAACAATGTAGTATTGCGGGTACGGAATTTTGGAGTACGAAAGGTGATTTTTGAGACAAGATATGGACAGTCAATATTACTGTTTATTATATCATATAACAAAGCCATGTCAAGCAAAATGCGCCTGTGTTCCAGAGATAAGAGATCGTGCTCAGTGCAACTGTCTGTGTAAGTATCGATTTTATTCCGACAGCGAAAGTTAAGGTGATTAACAAATATTTTTTGAATACGCTCAAGGCGGCTTTTGTAGACATTGTACTGTGGAGACCATATTGAACTAGCATATTCCAAAACACTTCTGACATATGCAAAATAAACCATTTTAATTGTATTAATATTCGAGAATGGTTTACAGATGCGAAGAACAAAACCAAGATTTTTATAGGCTTTACTGATAACGTAATCAATGTGTTCGGATAGTATCATTTTATGATCAAAAATTACGCCTAAATCCCTAACACTTACTTTTCGGCTGATTTCTAATCCGTCAAAGTGATATTTATTTAGAATTGGATTAGATTTCCGTGTAAAACTAATACATTCGCACTTGCTTGCATTGACAGTTATATTATTTATTTTGTAATATTCAAATAAACGGTCCAGGTCTTTTTGTATCAATAGGCAGTCATGTATGGTGTTAATTTTACAAAAAATCTTCTTATCATCTGCATACATGAGGTAATTTGTGTGTATAATGCACGAACCAATGTCATATAGGTAGGCATTGTAAAAAAGTGGACCTAAGTGAGAGCCCTGAGGAACACCTGTAGGTATGTTTATGTAGCTCGAACGGAAACCACCTATCACGACTGCTTGTGAGCGGTTTGTGAGATATGATTCAGTCCATCGGAGCAAGTCACCGTGAATCCCTAATATTTGTAATTTGTTGAGCAGGATCATGTGATCCACACGATCGAAAGCTTTTTCAAAATCAGTGTAGATCACATCAACCTGCCCACCTTGATCCATATTTTCAAGGACAAAAGAAGAAAAACTTGCCAGGTTCGTAGTGGTGGATCGCCTTTGTAAAAAACCATGTTGCTGCTCAGGGAAGGCACGTGAAAGCGTGGAGTAAATTACGTTATATACTACTCGTTCAAGGATTTTAGCCGCGGTGTTCAAAATAGAAATGCCTCTATAATTATTTATTTCTGTACGTGATCCCTTCTTGTGTACAGGAATTATGTGTGCACACTTCCATTGATGCGGAAATATCCCTTCACGTAGAGAGCGATTAAATATAATAGTCAATGGGAGAGCAAGTGATTTAGCGCATCGTGACCAAAAAAAAGAAGGTAACCCATCACTACCGGCACCTTTGTTCGTGTCCAAAGTTTTCAACATTTTTTCAATTATTGCAGCGTTTGTCTGTACATTAGAAACGGTGTCAGTACACAACGATTCCGTATGTGGATATATGTAGTTATTACTAGGAATACCAAATACACTCTTGAAGAAAGAGTTGAAAGCATTGCATATGTCTATACCATCGGTGTACTCTATATCTTTCAAAGACATTTTCTTAGGGTAACCTGACCCACCCCGAATGGCTTTGACGAAAGTCCAGAATGTTTTAGGATGCGTTTTGATGTTATTTTCACAACTTGACGTAAATTTATTAAAGCATTCTCTCTGAACACGGTGTTCTCTTGCTCGGAGTAACGAAAACTCATCGTAATCTAATCTATTCCTGAATTTTTTCCAACGTGTGTGAGCATTGTTTTTCTCCTTAATTATTTTTATTAAAGCAGGTGTGTACCATTTAGGATATGATCGCTTCCCTGTGTTATAACTAAAGGGCACATGTAAACGAACACAACTATCCAGTATGTTATAAAAGGTATTTGTAGCTTCGTCTACAGTGCCTGTACATAAAAGAGACCTCCAGTCCTGTTCTAAAAGATATGTATTAATTTTTTCATAATCAGCCCTCCTGAAATTTCGCCTCGGCGCAGCTGTTTCTCGTAGAGGAGTAATGTTTAAATCCAAAACTATGAAGCAAAAAGAAGGATGTGCGTTGTCCTCCCTGAGTAGCGGCGCAGCCGCAGGGATGATATTCAGAGGTAGATTAGAGAATGCAAGATCTAATGTGTTACCAGCATGATTTTTTAAAGTATTAAATTGTCTTAACCCGTGAAATGTTAGTGTTTCCATCAGCTGGATACTCGCTTCTTGTACCTCAGTAGGCCCTTTTTTCAAAGCTGTATATCCGTTTGGGTTCCAAGAAATGAACGGCAAGTTGAAATCTCCTAATATTACAAAATTATCATTTGGAGAAAGCTCGATAATACTATTAATTTTTTGTTTAATAAAAACGAGATCCGATGGCATTTGATGAGGGTCAGGGGCAATATATGCCACACAAATATGTAAGTTGGAATTTGAAGCGCACGCGCTTGTAGGAATAGTAATCCACAATAGCTCAGTAAGACCGCATACGCCGAGGTCACGATACATGGCACCGAGTGTACGTCGTGTCAGTATTAATACTCCACCACCAGTACTTTTACCACTATTACGCAAATCTCTGTCAGCCCTGAACACGTCATACCTATCGTCGCACAACTCACCATCAAAAATTCCACTGTGTAGCCATGATTCTGTCATAATTATAATGTCGTAATCGTTCGTCAAAATATTTAGTCGTAATTCAAGACATTTAGTCCTAAGACCACGAACATTCTGATAATAACAGTACAAATTATTTACATTATTTATAGCCATTAATCAAAATCAAATATGTACCCAAATGTGTTAAATTTATAGTACATTAAAGCTACACAGAGTAACAGAACTAATAATTTGTTTACGTTAGACTTAAGTAGTACGAACAATGATATATCACTTCGGCAGTTGCTAGTTAATAGTGACTTGATTTTGTGTATAAGGTGGTAGATTATAAAATTTATCAATAAGATATAACAGAATGAATCCTTAAATGATTTGAGTAATATAGTCGAGTCAACATAAAAGGGTGCGAGCTTATAAATATGCAGAGCAGTTATTAAATATATATATAAATATCGCGAATGTAACAATATAGATGTGTTAAGTATTGTTGTTAGATTTAATAAATAAATATTGAACGGGTAAATATTATAAATAATAACAATATAATAGATGAATTCATAGATTGACAAAGTAAAATAAATTAATACATAATATACAAGTCGCCAGAAAAAATATAATTGGTATTTTATTAAATATAAAGGATATGGTAAAAGAAACCATAATATATATATAGTTGAGTAACGTTCGTGAAGAATATGGATGCAACTTAGCTGCACAATTATCACGCGTGTGACTAATACACTTAAGACCAAAAATATTTCATTAATTGAGCTCCCTTTACGTGCGGTCAAACAATGATATATAATATAGACAAAATGAGATAAGAGAGACCAATGAATTGCTTTTACAACTATGGAATTGATAAATTTAAGCAATATAACGTACTTGAAAAGAGAACAAAACAATATACAATGTAAGATTAAATTAATTTTAAAACGTCTCTTTCCTGTGATATATGCAAAGCCGGAGATGTGTCGTTCTTCCTGACGTAGATCCTCCCGTTTTTTGTCCACACATATTGATACTGCTTAAGTTTCGCCGTCTCCCTACATTTCTTTAGTAGAAGTTTATTGCACTGTGTAAGGTGCTCATTGACATATACGGGACGAACGCTGCCATGTATGGCAAGGTCTTTGGTGGTCAGTCGGTTTTTTCGAGTGCCAGAGATTATGTTGTCCTTTAGAAGACGGGATTTAAGCTTTGCAATTATATTTTTCGGGCGGCCCTGTTGTTTGATTTTCGGTGTGACACGATTAACTTCTAATATATCATTAGGGGAAATAGTTACATTAGACTGCTTAGCAATGGATATAATTAAATTGGTTAAGTCTTCATCCTTGATTTCAGGAACGCCGACGATCTCTAAGTTCAAAAGGCGATCTCTTTGATTATTTGTGTTAATTTCCAATTGTAATAGTCTGTTTTCGTTAGTCAATAAGTCCATTTTAGATTCTAGTGATTCGATTGCTTTTTTGTTAACAGATAATAATTCCATTTTCTTTTGAACATGGTCATATTGGTCGCAATTGAATTGTACAGAGTTTTCTAAAACTGTGATTTGCTTCATTGTCTCTTTGTACTTTAGGTCAAGAGATATGACTGACTTTTTAATCTCGTGATATTCCTGACGGACGCTGCTTAGTTCCGACATGATCTCAGCAAAGGATGCATTTAGTTTCTCAAGATCGGTTTTTAATACGAAGTCTAAATTATTTTTAATTCCTGATATTTCATCTTGAATTTCCTTTTTCCAGTCATGTAATGTTCTACGTATCTCTGAGGTAAAATTATTGAGAGCCTCTGAGAAGTCGTTGTCGTGTTTATGCTTTCGAGTAGTCATATTGCTAGGCTCACCTGATTTATTGATGTCAGGGTTGGATTTGTAAGGCTTGCGTGGCGTGGAATCTTTCCTTATATGAGATAATACACAATCTGCCACTTTCTGATTTGGTTCGGCAAACATCAAAATCCGGCGGTGTTCACGAAAATGTCCGTTTTTCACTCCTAAAATTTTTTCGTGAAATTTGTGCTTATAGAAATTTACACCACTGTGTAAAGAATCTTTTTTCGCATCAAATGTATAATTATATATAAAATAATATTATAATAAATAGTTATTTTAAACAATATATTTCAATATATGGACAATTGTCACCTGTCACTTTTCTTCCTTTTGAAAACTAACTAAAAAATAGTAAAGAATAATCGATAATCTAACATTATTTTAACTGTTTTTAATAAAATTTATAAAAAGAACCTCTAAATTTATAATATTTGTGTACCTTTGTGATAATTAAGCTTAAAATAAAAATAAAAATGTGGATTACACCACTTCTGCACTTATGATATTTTGGTTTAATTTTAAATAATAAACAGGTTACACCAAATAAAGATATATTTAATAAGAACACAATCAAAAGAGCATAAGCAGGGTTATTCTTCATCTGTCTCATCATAATACGCTACATCCCTGACACTGTTTGAACTATTTAGATTGTTATAAAAAGTGTGATGAACTGGCGGTATGAACTGCAACAATTCAAGAAGATCTTTCTTCATTTTTTCAGCGATGTTTGGTTTTTCCAGTGCATCTAGGTGTGCTATGGTCACTGATTGCCGTCTTTTTACACTGACTTCATTAAAGAGGACTTCTTCATTATTAGAATACTTGAATGAACTATGAAAATAAATGAAATTTATGGAATTTCAACCACTGAATTTTCAACCATTCTACCTTGTTATTATCAAGCGAAGTTTTTCGGTTTGTTATATTTTTTCCAGTGATTTAAAGGAAAAAAAATCTCTACCTGTCATTCTTATTATTTTAAATGGTTGTTTTTTGCGAGTCGTTTTAATTACTTCGAGCCAGTTCTCTGGAATGTATATTCCTTTGATTTTTTTTTATTCTTCTCTATTAGACCAAAATCTTGGTCTTATGGTAAGTACGAGCCGTGGTAGCTCAGACGGTTAGCGCTCGCTGTAAGCTTCACAGTACTCGAGCAACCCGGGTTCGATCCCGGCAGGCACCAGTGAAATTGTTAATTTCAATTTTAAGTGCTGATTTATCACGTGCTCGGCGGTGAAGGAAAACATCGTGAGGAAACCTGCATATCTGAGAAATAAGAAAAAAAAATATTTCGAAGACATGTGAAGTTCGCCAACACGCAGTGGGGCAGCGCGGCGGACATTTACTTGCCCCAAAACCCTCTCAGAAATTAGAGGAGGCCTGTGCCCAGCAGTGGGTCGTAAATAGGCTGCAACTTTACTTTTTTTATGGTAAGTATGAATGCCCACTGACCAAAAATTTATGATCTATTTCTTCAATAGTAAAGTCCGGATGAGATGATGACTTTGAGTTGATGAGAACTTAAAGTTTCTATTCTGTCCTTCGCATTGGTCAGAATACATGATTACTTTTTAGTAGTCACAAAATTTTTAAAAAAGTACAGCAAACAAGGTCCAATTTCTTGGGGTCCTCTTGAGACACTGACTCGTCCCAAACAAACATGTAGGCATCATCTGTCCCCAAATTGTGAATCCCAAAGCAAAAATCCAAAGCTTTCTTTTGTAATACACGATTTCAGTGCTCAACACGGGAGTAGGTAGGGTTTACACTATTCTTGCACTACGAGTATAGTACTTGGTTGTAACGCCCGTGCAAAAACTATGTTTCTAGCGCCATCGGTTTTTGGATACAAAAAGGTGGCTTACAACACAACGAAGTGACACAATATTACTATTTAAAAATGTACGAGTATTTATTGCTTTTCGAAGTATTCTCCGCGAAATTTGACACATTTTTCCATACGATGGAACCAATCATTGAAGCAACCATTCCATTCGGAAGTTGGGGTCTCCAAAATGGCCGTTTTGTCCACAGCTTCTTCAGGTGATAAAAATCTCTGTCCACGCGATTTATTCTTTATTTTAGGGAAAGTATAGAAATCTTTAGGGCTTAGGTCGGGGCTATACGGCGCATGGTCTAATAATTCTATGTTTTCTTGCTCTAAAAACTCTTTTGTTCTGTGTGTGGTGTGAGAACTCGCATTGTCGTGAAGGAGGATGATGCGGCGGTTGCAGTTCTCTTTACAGAGTTCAGAAACGACCTGTGGCAAACAAATGCTAGCATACCATTCTGCATTAACCGTTTGAGGATCCTGCGTGGAATCTTTCGAGAGTTCTGACGCACCAAGTAACGCGAGCCGCTTTTTGCTCTTCACAGAGCGAATGCGGTATCCTTAGGGAAAACAACTTTTTTACACCTAATTGTTCATGCAAGATTATTTGTATTTAACTCGTGCCAATGTCTAAAGTTGCCTGAATTTCGCGGTATGTCACATGTCGATCTTCCTCAATCATCTTACGCACAGCCTCAACGTTTTCTTGGGTGACTGCAGTTTTTGGACGACCTTGACGGGGATCATCACTGAGCTTGACACGTCCACGTCGAAATTCATCAAACCAGCGATAAATTGTGGTTTTGGATGGGGCTTCATCACTAAATGCAGAAATCATCCGGTCAACACACTGTTTTTGTGTTAAACCACTTCGAAAGTCATAAGAAATCATCGCTCTTGAATATTCTCGAGTCAATTCCATTTTCTCAACGACTAAACAAGTTTGGCAAAACCTTGTGACAAGACAGAGAATCTTTTTTTAAATAAATAAATGGTATTCGATTTTTAAAACCAAGGGGTTATCAATTAAAAACATTTTAATATGACAGGAACAGTGGAAATATTTCATTCCCGATACTTTTAGTGCAGCCTATGTATTGCACTGAACATTTATATTGTAAAGAACATATCTTACACCAGAACCATAACCAACGTAAATTGTGGGTTACACTACTTTTGCGCTGATAGCCTCTTTTTAACAGCGAAACCGGTAAAGACAAACCTCGTAACTCAAACTATCAATTAAAAATTAACAATGAATTGACTAAATCAAATCAAGAAGTCGCAGCGGTGTTTGAGAAATATTTCACTGATATTTCTATCTTGTCAACAAAGTCATTCAATACTTCTCCAACTGTCGCCTAGTCATTACTCAAACAGAATGTTAATACCTGTTTAAAAGAATTTAAATTTGAAAAAGTATTACCACAAGATATTGTAAAGTACTTCAAAACCATTGATGTAAAGAAAACCGCAGATTTGTGGGGGATTTCCTTTACAGTGATTGCGTCCATATTAGATTTAATTGCACCTCATCTTGCTATTATTTTTGAAGTATAGTAAAATAATACCTTTATTTAAATCTGGTAGTACATTGGACCCCGCTAATTATAGACCTATTTCTGTACTACCTACTCTCAGTAAAAAAATTTTAAAAATAATTTTGGATCAATTGTTAATTTTTTTAATACAAATAAATTACTTCATAAAAACCAATTTGGTTTTACAAGGGGTCGCTCGGCGTCTGACGCCGGTGTTGAGCTTATGAAATATATTTTTAATGCCTAGGAGACTTCACAAGATACCTTAGGTATTTTCTGTGACCTTTCCAAGGCTTTCTATTGTGTTCATCATGAGACATTAATCAGGAAACTACTACGGTATAAAAAATTTGGCGCTTAGACTTATTACTTCATATTTAAGTAACAGAACTCAAAAAGTCGTAATCAATGGTAAAGGTTCCTCCAGATCGGTAGTATCAATGGGCGTTGCTCAGGGCTCGATTCTTGGCCCATTCCTGTTCTTAATCTACATTAATGACTTACATTATCTTGTAGGGGACAATCACGATATAGTATTATTTGCTGACGATATCTCTTTAACTTTCAAACTCAAACGGCAGTCAATTAATTATGACGATGTAAATAATGCTCTATCGAAATTAGTACATTCGTTTAACGCCAACAATTTGCTCTTAAACGGCAACAAGACAAAATGTATTAAATTTACAATACCTAATGTAAAACATTCGAAAACCAATGTGCTCTTAAATGGGGAGGAGTTGAGTCTTGTGGATACCACTGTTTTTTCTTGGTATTACTATTGACGCGAAACTTAAATGGGGCCCCCATATATCTAAATTAGCAAGCATACTTAGTTCTGCAGCATATGCTGTAAGAAAGATTAGAAGTCTCACAGATGTTGAGACAGCTAGGTTAGTGTATTTTCGTTACTTTCATAGCGTGATGTCTTATGGAATTTTGCTATGGGGTAATGTCACTGATATTAAAGCTATATTTGTTTTGCAAAAGAGAGCCGTACGGGCGATTTATAATCTAAATTGTAAAGAGTTCCTCAGAGAAAAATTTCAAGAAATAAACATATTAACTTTGGTGTCGCAATATATTTATGAAAATGTAATGTATGTACATAAAAACATAAATAGCTTTAATAAGAATAAGGATGTTCTTACCTTAAACACTAGGAACAAACATAAGCTTGTAATGCCAGTTACGAGACTCCATAGAATTAATAATTCATTTGTGGGGCAATGTATACACTTTTACAACAAAATCAAGCTTGTTTATTGACAAACTTTGAAGAACATGTTCAAAGTTTGTCAACAAACAAAATTATTGTTAAGTGAAATTATGTTTAAGAAAAGTCCCGCTGGGTTTCTTGCTGGTTCTTCCCAGGACAGAGGTATTTTCTGAACCATTAGTAAATAAAAAAATTACATTCAATAAGTAATACTTAATAATCAATATTGAATAAAAATCATTTTATTCTATTCTATTCTAAGAATAGTATCTATGACATAACAGAACACAATTAACTGCAATTACTGGGTGAGATTAGCTTTGATTATTTGTTATCTATCTGTTACCACCGTAGCTTAACGTAGGTATGTAAAACAAATTCAAAACAAGTTACGACCGGCAAACAAAGCTACACGCACCGTAGATAGAGGATTGACATGTCTATGACACGCACAGATTCGTGGAACCCGCCGCGCGTTCCGTCTCGCTCTTGCAACCACAGATGATTAATAAATAGGCTGCGATTCGATTCACGCCAAAATCGCTGATAGCGCTCGGCTCACATTCCCGTTCCGAATCACCCGTTCTCTAATGGGCGCGAAATTATAAAATGGCTTACAATAAATTTGAAACTACAAATAGAGACCTACTTTAAACAACAAAGGCCCAGCGGGCCGCAGGTTGAGTATAGCTGCACTACCCCATATCGTGGATGTCGTTAGAGGAGACAGAGAAAAACAAATCAGGAGATGGACAGCAGCGTCTTCCTACTAATGACTAAAAATAAACCGTTCAAACAGGCTTGCCAACCGTGGCAAATATAGCAAAGATTCCTTCTATGAGGCAATCTATGGTTGAGGCCTATATTCAGCCAGACTTTAATAAACTGTAACGGTAAGCAATATTCATATTTTCGTACAAATAATATTTTCAATATAAACTGACAAGTGAAAGTTAATATATTACTTTCCTTGTTTTTCTAGTGGTTGTAAATACGACTGCTTAGACCAAAATCAGTTATTGTATTTTTCCGTCAAGTAATTCTCAGTGGTAATCCGGTGTCAGGAAGTTGCCAGAGTTTCACCCTCGTACCTCGGAAAGCACGCCTGATTTCTTCTTTTGCCTCTTCGGGTATATCTGATTACAGGTCCCATAGGAGTGAGGGGGAATAGATCCTACCCTATCTTGCACAGATGGTAAGGCTCCTTTAAAACTGGCCACCATGATCGAAATTCGGATTTATTAATTTCATTTAAGAAATTAATTAAATTTTATTTTAAATGATAAACACTTTTAATATAAATAAAATTTCAAATCCTTTCTTTTATTAAATGTTTAGTGCGACTTAATGTATAACGCGTTAATAAAATTACGAAATATTCTTTTCATTTTTAGTTTAAATGTAAAATACAGTATTTAACAAAAGAAACAGTGCCTGGCTTGGGGAGATAAGACACGAAAGGCTTAAGTTGAGCTGGAGTTTAATGCAGACAAAAAATTAAAGGGATTTGTTTTAACAGCGGGTACAAAATAAACACAGATTACTTACTTAATAAATAGTTTTGTAGCGTGATATTATACAAGCACTTCGTTTCTTTTGTCTGCAATAATGTGTCACAGCATCATAACTTCTGAAGATTTTGGCAATTATTAAAAAACCTAACTGCGTAGAAAAGTATACTGAAAAGAGAAAAAATTTATACTCTATGTCATTTCCACAACTAAAACTAATCTAGCGACTTACATGTTAAATCTATCAATCCGTTATGCTACAGAGCAAGTCAACGAAATAGACACACACACATACAGTTACAGCCTAACTGGTCCGTGACCGATCTGGGATAGTGGATATTCTTACACCAACACTACATATACGTGGACAACTTTGCCCTCCTTCTGGGAGTTGTGTAAAAATTAAGAGTATCTATAATAATGTGGTATATATATATATATATATTTATATATATATATATATATATATATATATATATATATATATATATATATACAAGGTTATTTTTCAAAGGGTAGCCAAATTTTATACATAAGTTCAAATATATAAATAATGATAAATCGTTATTGTAGTTTTATTTGACATTATCCCCAACAGAATGTGATTTATGGGTAACTACGCGTACGTGCGATCCTCTGTGTGCGATTCAATCCACAACGTTTTGCCAACCGATCGACCCTTAACAATGTCTGTGTGCGTAGTAAAATAGTAGATAATCAGTTAAAATAATGCATTACAAATTACATTCGTTTAAAATTAAAAATTTTGTACAACCGACTTCAATATAAATTATTAAGAATAACAAAAAAACTATTGGTCAGACCTAGATGACATTTATATGGGACCACATGAGAAGCACCAGCTTTCAAATAAAAAGAAAACAGTCACCGAAATCGGATCACCCAGAAAAAAGTTATGAGGTAACACACATAAAAAAAACATACAGTCGAATTGAGTATCTCCTCATTTTTGAAGCCGGTAGACAAAAAACAGAATGTTTGCGATTTTATTTAATTAAATTTTCTTCATCATTTGTCTATATTACTTCCTCTGAACCTTCTCTCCACATTTAAAATAAACCCTGTGGTTCCCGTTAAGTGTGTTATCAGAATCAGTATTCAAACGTATAGAAATAACTTTTTTCAGAAAACTCGACCATTTAAAGATTTAATTCTAATTTAAAAAAAAAATAAAAAAAATTACAAATTGTATGTGGTTTTATTGCCTCTGCAATATCCGGGGAGTGAGAGGACAAAGACCCTGCTTTACCGATACTCGTGTCAGTTAGAGGTAATACAACCACACATAATATGCAAATTTTTTTATTATAATTAAATTTTTTAATACTCGTGTTTTTTCAAAAAAAGTTATTTCTATACGTTTGAATACTGATTCTAATAACGCACTTAACGGGAACCACAGGATTTTCGTTACATGTTGTATAAAACCAGCAGTGAAATTTAAAATAAATAAATCATAAAATCAGCTGAATAGAGTCAATATCCGCGCGTAAGCCAAACTATTTATTCTAGCTCGGTACGAAACAATGCATTAGGTATTATACTATTCACTCTATCCTTCCTTTTCACATAGTCGCTGCCGCCACCCAGCCAACTCATGTTACCTCGAGTTATCGTTGCCAACATATGGGGAATTCCACAAATTGCGGGGAATTAAAAGTTGTTTGGGGATTTTGTGGAGATTGGTATTATGCGGGGAAAATGCGGGGATTTTGAAAATCGATATACTTAACATTTTTGTTAGGTTGCTTATGAATATCAAATGACTCCCTTTTTTTAAAATATCTTCATTGCGACACATTTAATTTTCGGATTTATTTCTTTTTTTATTTTAATTTTTCATTTCTTTTTTATTTTAATTTTAAAGCAGGGAACCGCATGCATAAATGCAGCTACAGTGCAGTGATACTTTTTAATGGCAACAAGGGAAGGAATTAAAAATACTCCATGGAGCAAAATGCTTGTTACAAAAATATGGAAAGTGTGAAAAAAAAACTTCGGTAAAAGAAAAAAAAGTTAGTAAAAAATAAATCTTATAAAATTAGTTGAAAATTGTTTAATTTCTTAAAATAAAATTGAGAGGATTCTGTTGAAGTTGTTTTGTCTTTAAATTGGGGAATTTGACATGGATTTTCGAAGAATTTAACAAATTGGTGTTGGCAACGCTGCCATGTTGCACCGAAATTTACCTGCTAAGACTTGTTTGCAAACAACATAAGAATTAGAGGCGACAATCACAATAAAACTTGCAAGTAATTTTAAAAGTTTTGACGTACCTACCTCTTTTTAAATCAAAGTATTGGACGGATTAAAAACGGAAAGTCAATTGAAGTTAAGTAACAGAATTATTTTTTAGATTAATTAACTGTCGATCATAATTACAATTGATTTTAACTATTAAATTATTCAATACCATTTCATTTCTATTTTCTTATACAAAATCAAAGATAACGATGAAATAGTGAGTACCCAAGTAAGTACGTTTATTAATTTCGGTATCATTTTTGTAGTAACGAACTGGTTGTTTCGTGAGGGTACAATTATTGATTGTCTAATTGTATTAAAAAACTACAACTATAACTTCTAAATTCCATATGAAGATTGAAATGAACTTGAAAATGTAGCCCATTTAAATCATATTTCGCATGAATTATCAAATTATAACCAAACTCGAACAAGTTAAGTTTCCACTGAATGCAAACTATAACTCATCTAGAATACATAACTCTTTTCTATATTTTTTTCGACAATTTTTTAACATATTTAGTTAAGAAACAACGAAAGTACTTGTGGATACTTTTAATATAAATCGAACAAAAGGATTTAACTTTTGTCTTAAAACATTTCACTTTTACTCTACACTTTAATGATTCCTCAATATTGTAAATAGGACAGCAAGCATATTAAGGTATTTAACATAAAAACAAAACGTGATGAGCGTCATAGTCTTTCACCAACACTATTCGAAGTTTATATACATATGAGTGATACCACTTCTGTAAGAAATTATTTTAATTTAAAATTATTAAATAAAAGAATCGGTAACAAAGCCTGCTTACTATCAGGACCCAATTACATAATAACACCAAAGTATGCAAACCAACAGCATCACCACCCATCTCAATATAACACAGGGCAGCCTCCCAGCAACACAATTTTCCTCGCCTACAATAGTAGAATACCCCAACGGGCATAGTAACGACAGAGAGACTCGTAGAATTACCGACTGATCCCTCTTACTCGCCTACGCGATGCTTTACACTGCTAGAACGGATGGGAGATTACAGTTCCATCCTCACTTTTTCATATTTTCTTTTATCTTTTTACCCTCGTTCGTAACTATACAATAATCTATGAGTCTGAATGTCCAATCGATGCCATACACGATCCAGTTTACCGTCAAGCTTGCGCGCATTGAATTGGCATCCGCTAAACTTGACAGTGTATGGCTATCAGTGTGCATGACAAGTCTATGTGAAGCAAAAATTGTATTTCGATTCTGCCGACTTGATCAAGGTTGCAGCGTCATGTAAACTTAAACGTGTGTATGACTGGTCAAGTATGTATGACGTTAGTCGTAGCAATAGCCGTGAGACGCCATGGCTTCAACTGGTGCGGCATCATGCAAACTTGATGGAAAACTTGAACGTGAGTGGTCTATATGGATGCAATGCAAACTGGACGCCGCTTCAAGCGCGCTGCAAACTTGACGGTAAACTGGATCGTGTATGGCATCTACAAGCAACAGTTATATTTGACATTTATTATATTATGTGACAAATGTTTTATTTTATGTAATTTTTGTATTTGTTATACACATACAAAGTTTTCCCTTCAAATATTAATATAATATACACTTTCGTAACAAATTTATCAAGTAAACTTTGAAAATCTACTAAACTATCCTTGTATCCAGGTAGATGTGGTTCTATCATTAAGGTCAACGGAGAAAAGTAAAAAATATACGCTCTGACGGAAGGTTAATTAGAAAACCATTAATCTATAACAAAACTGATGAAGCTAAGGCAACTACGTACTAAGAATTACGTAGTATTTAGTATTAGTATATACATAGAATTCTTACCTACATAAATGTAATGAATTTATTTTTTAATTTATTTTATAGTATTAGGGTGACAAACGAGCACACAGTACACCTGTCGGTAAGTGGATGGTGTGGCGCATAAACATCTGCATTTTCCTCGATTAAGAATCAAAATGCAGATGCGTGTTCACCCATGAGGACTAAGATGGAATGCCTCAATTCTTGTAAAAAGGGTTTCCTGTTCTCTACACTAACCATATGAAACATTAAGCTACTATTTTAGACTGGTATTCTGTGAAAGCTTGGTCCTTCCCCGGGCGAGCTCATGCTACAACTATAAAATAGTTGCAGCTTCGTTCTACCCCGTTAATTTAGTATTCAACTTTAACTCCTACATATTTTATTTACTTTTTACACTTTCATGTAAGCTTTTGTCCTCTAAATGCTAATATGCTAATATTGCAATCGTTAACAGTTGCAGTAGTTGTATATGCAATCATCCAAGTGCAAAAATATGCACATATATTTGCTTGCACAATTCATGTGCATATATTAACCGAGTCGGCATAACCTAATACTAAGTAAACAAGAAACAATAACAATGTAAATATGAATGCAGGTTATGGAAAGGACTGTGTTTGGATTATCTCTGCAAAAGACGTCCACGTTAGAACCAGGTTAGCCTACAGCATAACGGATCAATAAGCTAAAATGACAATGGGTCGATCAACGGCTATATAGATGATGATTATGTTGCTGATGATGAAAAATTTATTAAACCAAACGAATGAAGGCACAAATTTTCTTTTTAGGAGTCCGTCTGTAAGTACCACTTTTTCATTTATTTTGCTATCAAATAGGTGTGTTTCGTTCTGAAGCTCAGATCATAAAAACAATTATTATGACCTGAAGTCTAAAGGTTATGAGGAACCTGGAACACTACGTGTATCTAACCCTTCAACACCCCTTTGTTTGTGAAGGTATAGTTGATTTGCAGAGTGTTTTCGTCTAAATTCTGTATGATATAGGTATTTTAATTACAAGCCTTAATAATTAATAGAATGAGGCGTTGCTTTGCAGAAATGTATTATAGGCATATATCATATTCAATAAACATGTTAAAATTAATGAGTAAAGAGCGTGAAAAATAAAATAGTGCGTCTTACCTACTTTGAAGATCAACTCCCTCTTAATTTTGTGCAACATCATTGCCACCTCTAAGCGTAAAGCCAATACACTAGGAAAGACGCTACCGTCGATAATATAACACGTGTGTTATCTTTAAACAAGGCTTCATCAGAAGAAATAGACTCTATCCGCTTTACCTAATCGCTAACCGCTTTTAGCGGCACACAATGCATGCAACGGAAAGAGGTGCCTTTTCAAACTAAGTAAGACACACGCTTTCATTTTTAAACTGATCATAGCTTCTTAGTTTTAAGATACGGTTTATTCCACTCTTTCCCACCAAAGAACCGACTGGATGGACAAAGTGGACTCTTTAAAATGTTTTCGTCAACTTCTCCCCACTAATCGTTTCTTGGTGGGACTAATTAAATTAAGCCCTAGCATAGGCTGTAGGTAAACCCAAAATTGTTTTAGACAATATGTAAATCTACGATTTATATTCATTATAATTATTGATTTTGATGATTTGTTTTATTGAACAACACTTTAAGATCTTAAAATTAGCTTATGCCAGCCCTAGTGGGAAATAGTGTACGAGGTTATTATAACAGTGTTATTTGTCCCTGCAAATTTGGGGTTCGAAAGTAGTAGAGTAATAGACGAAAACATTTTAAAGAGTCCGCTTTATCCAACCAGTGGGACATATGGCGGGAAAAAGTAGAATACATCGTTCCTTCCGAAAATGAAAACGCATATGTAGCTTTCTTTTTTATAGTTATATATATAGTATACAAACCAACTACTATATATAGTATAAGGTGCCTGCGGGTAATAAGCCCTGTCGGCTAATAAGGCCTAAGTAACAAAAATCGTATTTATAATCACCGCAATCGCTTAAGGAGATAATAACAAATTCCTATTGCACGATAATGTCTCTACAAGTTTGCAGAGACGCGCTACCCCGCGTCCTGCTACCACAGTTGCATTATCTATCATAAGATACGACCGCACTGCACCAATAATAAAAATCAGTCCAAATAAATCATAGGTATGTTTTATAATATTACACTTAGCTATCTAAAATCGTAATCTTTATCTTTATGAATAAATGCTTTGTTGATATTGAACATTTGAGTAACGTATCGTGGTCACTTTTTTTAATTTTGTTTTTCCTAAATTCTTGGTCGGCGGTTATTAAGGCCTACTAAACTTCACCAAAGGCCTTATTATGCTTCTTTTCTTGTGTAGCTTTTTTATTTTATTATGTATTTTATATTAATTTTAAAATATTATAAATGCAAATAAATCGTACGGTTTTATTATTAAACTAATGTCGTAGTCAGAAAAAGGCCTGGTTTCACATGTCCAAACAGTGCAAAGACAAAATGTGTCGAAGAATTAAGGCTTTGACATTAGAAGCTATGAAATTATGTGTAAATTATTGGTTCTGTGCCTAAGCTCTCTCGGACCGTGTCGGATTGCGGTTTGATGAGTGTAAGAGAATAGAAAGTGCACCTGTGCTTGCGCATACATTCGGATACTATAATTCTGTACTGTGCTGAAGGGCTAGTCTTCGTTGAGACTGGCCACTATGACAGAAATTTCTTTGGAAGGACACTCAACCCAACAATAAACCCAATTCTCAACTCAACCTAACACTCAACTCAACTTGAGACACTACCGATGCCTTAACGATAATCACGTGGAATGAGTTTGTTTGTCAGTTTGTTCATCATTATACTAATGATAAATTCAGTACTGTTAGGCGAGGCAATTTAGATATTTTTTTAGAATTTTAAGTCTTTTTTATTGCAATCACGTGATTATTGATCACAAATATTAAATATATTACGTATAAATTGATTATTAGAGTTCGTTAAAGCCGTAGGCCTTATTACCCTACCATAGTAAACTAAGGCCTAATAGCAAGGTTTTCAGAAATGTTTAATTTTGTTTTTGTTTATGGCAAATGTTACAATTATTCGTTCATACTTTATAGAAACTGTACTAAACTAATGATTTTTATTAAAATCTGTAGACCAAATTAGATATTTCTGATTTAATTTTCGATTTTCCCTTAGCTAGGCCTTATTACCCGCAGGTACCTTATATATAGTAAACGAGAAATATTGATTTCTATTTATAAAAATGCATTATAAACATATTTCAATTTTAAGATTTTTTTAACTGTTCCTCAAATCTGCAAAACGCTGTCTGCTATATTAGATACCGTTGTGAAGTCACTAGTTAAAAGTACTAGCTAATGTGGTGTTTTATTTCAAAAATTTTCAAGTTATCATTACGATTGTTGAGTTTTATTCCGAATTTTATTGAAAAAACATCTTGGAAGACGGATTCGTTTAACAGAATACATAATCTTATCAATATAAGATTTTTATGTAATTTTCCATGTAATTACCCAGCTAAAACATGCAATAATCTTCATGACATTTGAAATCAAAGCGACTTTATTACTTCGCTTTTAGCACTAATGTTATAGATACTACAAGTATAATATAAGCTTAGGTGAGAAAAACTTTTTGTTATATTTTTTTGTACAAACCATGTCATTATTCCCATATAATAGAAGAAAACGCCGAAAAAAACGAATTAAGTAAAACACTGCACTGCACTTGCAATGTTTTGTTTTGTATAAACGATAGTTAAGTATAAGTCATACTTTACATCAAAGTGATCTTCACAGCAATGCCTTCGGGTCTCTTCTTGCCAGTTTTACGCAAGGATTTTCATTCATATTTCAATGGCACTTCAATCCATAACTTCCTCTGCGTTCATATATTTCTTTTTTCTTTTATAGAATAAGGATGAAAAACGAGCACACAGTCCACCTGATGGTAAGTGGTTGCTGTAGCCCATTGAAATCTACGTCTATCTTCGTTTGTGAATTAAAATGTAGATGCGTTGTCAGCCGTGAGGACTAAGATGGAATGCCTCTTTTCCAGTAAAAAGGGTCTCCGGTTCACTACACTCACCATACGAAACATAGCAGCATTAAGCTGCTATTTTATGCTGGTATTATGTGAGAGCGTGTTGGTACTTTGCAAAATTGGCAAAATTATACGAATTGATCAGCATGGCGGCTAGCGTTTTCAAGCGAAAATTTAAAACGATAGATTAAAAGTAATTTTTATGGCACTATTCTCCTCCTCCTTATCTTCACGCACAATCCCTGACGGGGTAGCCAGAGAGAACAGATCGCCAAGTGGCACTATTCGGTTTTAAAAAATTTATATAAAAATTATAGTGGTTCGTCTCGACTCTAGGATTCATTTAAAATACTTTTTTTAAATGGGTGTAATACCCTATTAGTGAGGGGAAACTTTGTATCCTTTAATAAGCATACTGCGCGCACGGAGGAGTATGAGATTTGACTTGGTTCTCCAAAGAATAGCAGAAACTCCAAAAGAAATGCAGAAAGCTAAAATTTATATATGATATGTGTTACAAATACGTACATAAAATAAAATAAAATAAAACATACATTGTTTACGTTCATACTGACAATGTCTCAGAGTAAGTACAAGCATATTATGTATGTTATTAGCATAGACTTAGAATATACTGGCATATAGACCTACATAGTGTGCAAAGGAGAAGAAAATTCCTTATGGCAAAAATGCAAGACAGAAAAGGATATCAAATCTCATGACTCTGTAACCGATTTTGAATGACAGATCGGCAGAAGTCGGCACGCAAGAAATAGCTCCTAGATATTTTGTAATTTTTTAGATTTTAATAGTGTTAGTGTCTAAAATTCATAGTTTGCGAACTTGCTGCTGCCAACTGCCAAATTTTAAATTTTGTCCAATGAAGTCAGTTGATGTAGAGAGTTTTCGTTTAGTTTTCGGCGTACAAATTGATACTGGGTAACAAACGTCACAAATTTGCACTCGAAAATTTAAAAAATACTTAATTGTATATTTTCATAAAGACTATGCATAATTTTAATAACATTTCGTTTTTTTTATACCGTCTTTGATTAAAATATATAAAAATAAAAATGGTTTTTTGATTTCGCACTGTGCATATTTTGGGCATATCAACAGTTTTAAGTGCATATTTCGGCGTTTTTAGTGCATATTTTGGCACTTTGTTAGTGCATATAATCCGATGTCTAGTTATTACCATAGATTTAGTATAAAGTGACGTTAAAATAGATTGGCAACGCAGAAGAGAAAGAGCATAGCGTACGCGTATGTGTCATATCTGTGTTTTATATATTTATGCGTAGATGAAAGTGAAATACAGCTTGCTTAATATACAAACCTAAAAATTTTATAAATTACGTTCGAATTTCCACTTTACCACTAGTAATTATAACATGGAAACAAAAAGCTAAGTTAAAATTCAACAAAATAACATCATAAAACTAGTTTTACTCAATGCATTCACCTAAATATAAACAATCAATAAGAATTATATCTTTCCAATTAGGGAATAATATTTTTAAGTTTAGTTAATAATGTAAAAGAATGAAAATGCGTGAAGTAAAATACTGTTTATACTAATTTTAATAAAAAAAATCACCGCAATTTCAAAATGCTGTTGTAATTAAGTACATTTTCAAGGCATCACTAATTAATTGAAGAACTTTAGACAATACTTGAGATGAATTGCTTACCTTGCACCTATTACTAATGCTATACATTTTGCAGTAGTAATTTTTGACCCTTCTTATTGGTTAAAAAACATAACAACCATATCGATAATTTCAATTATTTTTAATTATATTATTATTTTGATAAAATTATAAATGCAAATTTTTTCTAAGGATCTACCTTGATTCCATATGATAGATATGAAGAAGTTTCTAAATAATCTAGAAGTGGCCATGATTTTATAAGAAATAATAAAAAATTATTTGTAATAAAAATTATATGAATTGCACTTTTCATACCTTAATAACTATAGAACTATAACGTTTATTCATGGGGTTGCAAGGATTTCTAGGTTTGTAAGGGGTCCTTATTATGTATTCAAAATTGAAAGTTTTCAGGTCTAACTAATAGAACTTGAGTAATGGGGGGTTCGAAAGTGATTCAAAATTGTTTGTGATACGCTGTCGGTGCGTCGCCCGATTCATTTCCGAACTTAGCTGACACGCTGCCTTGTGTCTAAGTTATTAAGATCTGCAAACATAAATCCGTAAGAGATTATAGTACTGTGTGTGTGGCAAATCTTTTATAAAAAACAGACTGATTTTTCAATCAACAGAACAGATAATCGTTATCCGTCAAATAAATTATAACCTGACTAGTATATCTACGCATAAAAGTGAAACAATTGAATTTTTTTATTCATACAATTTTCATTTTCATTTATTTCACACGAATGTTGCATGACTGCGTGATGTCGATTTTTACACGATTGTAAATTCGACTACTCAAGGTACGGAGTATGCCCTGAAATTATTTTACCGTGTTTCCAAATGGTGTCCATAGCCCATACGCCATGTAAATACATAAACGTTGTCTTAAAATATTTAATGTTAACTCTTGTCCGCATCTTAGCTAGCACGTAAATTTGACATAATTTCATTTGATTGAAAAGCAAATCCATTTGAATTATTTAATTTGCGATTCATAAACCGCTTAAAAATGTCAAACGTGATACGTATACTAATGAAAGGATAAATGAAATTAATTTATGTAAATGTATTTTCATAATGAATACTTAATTTGGTAACCCTTTTATCGTAATCGTAAATTGTACAATAAGTAGTTTCCAAAAATAATAACATATTGTCTATTCCTTCTTAGTATTTTTGTGTTAAAGAATTTTTAAGAAATTAAAAATAAAATTGTAAGCACGTGGGAGAAAAGTAAACATACATCTGCGTCTAATTTAGACCAGATACGAATGTTTAAGTTGCGGAAAAGCTATCTACAATAGTTTGCTTACGTTATACGAAGACCGGCACACCTCCCTGCCTGGTGCTTGCACCTGATCTTGATCTAAAAGCGTATTCAAGACATGATGGTTTTATAATATCATGTCATCAGCAATTATTGTTAACGTAAGCCAATGTGATACTAGAGAAAGCTCAACATCAGACAAAGTTCAAAAAACTAATCAGAATTGTGGGCTCTGGCTTAACAATATGATCTTTCTGAATAGTTCTCGATTCCACGATATTAACATCACTTGTTCTTACTCTCCTTTAGAATTTTCAAATACTATAGTATTGCTACAGATTTTGTCACGCATATAAATTCCAAGCGTAGCCTTAAGGCGATACTATTAAAAATGTATACATAAATACTCGTATAGATCGTTTTTCCATCTGAAATACATTTGTTTAACGATTAATTAAAACTGCTGCACACGATGATAATAACTGAATAAACTCTGGTCGTATTGTTTGAAACACTTCAATGGAACCTTTAATCAATATTTTAATTAAGATAAACATATTTGATATACTGGCATTTTAATGTTAATGTTATATAACAGATGATAATATATTAATATGTGATTATAACCTGGTAATATTCATCATAATTATGGCCAGGAGAGAGCTGTTTTGTAACACTTAGCGAGGCTTAGTTTTGCTAGGTTTTGCTCTGTGACGTGAAAAGACCGCTCCAGTTAAGCAAAAAAGCAATGCTTCCGATCCCGATACGCTTTCCCCCCAGTTTCTTCCCTTTTCGCCTTATAAGTGAGTCACTATATAAGTGAGTAGATCCTACAGTTCTTCGAAGCCAACAGCTATCCACGATAAAAATATAAATACAGATGCGTTGTTAGTAACCACTTGTTACTTGAGAAGATCGTGATGTCAATGTCTTATTTCTAGTAAAGGGGGTCTCCAACTCTCATCACATACCAACCGAAAGAAGGCAGCATATTGCTGGCTATTCTATCTAGTATTTCGTGAGATCTAGTATTTCGGGTGGTTCTTCTTCAGTCGAACTTACCCTGTATTTTCAACTGAATTCTAAATTGTGAAAAAGGTGACCCGAAGCAATGAATACATCCGAAATACATCAGGTACAAATCAATCAAATAAACTATTATATTGTACCAACAAATTACGAGGCAGACGCAAAATGTATAACTACCAAACTAATAGTTGAGCGTTTAAATGGGTTAACTTAAATTACAGCTTGTGTTGAACAACCGGGTAATAAATTTTCCTGACTCTTACTAATTGCCGGTTACTAAGTGTTAAACAGAATAATAATTCAAAAGATAGTCTCTACATTCATGACTTTTTAAGTGCATAAAATTATTATTTAAATATAAAACGGTGAAAAGCGACTTAGTTATTCTCACATTATCAAACTAAATCTACTTATGAATAAGTATTTGATATTATCTTTCCTTTTTGTTTAAAATTACCTATTTAAAAAAAATAAGTAGAGCTTTGTAACATATTTATGATTTTTCTGTCGTCATCGGCTTTCTGCTGGCTCAAGCTGTCGTCAAATCTCCTAAAAACTTTACAATATGATCATCAACATATTATTAAGAAGTTTGTAAAAATATACAAAATTTATTTATTTCCAAATGCAGAGAAAACACACAACTTTTGTTGTAGTCTTGGTTCGACATTTTCAGACTTAACAATTGTTTTTTTTTTTTGCCTGTGGTCCCACACTAAGCAAGCTTGTCTCGTGGATACCGCCAACAAGGTTTACCAGTAAGTCAAATCAGCCGGGCTATTCACAATCGTCTCGGAAAGCGAAATCGACTCGGATTCGATAACTTCTCGCACCGAAACCAATAAACGCTATTCACATTTAACGTTCGGATAAAGGTCACTTAGATACATCCCATAACTATTGTATCGTCATTTAGTTACATGCATTTACGAATTTTGTAGATAAATAGGCATTTTGTATGTTTTTTGAGTAACGCCTGAACAAAAACATACGGCAATATTTTGGTGTTAGCCATTGATATCGAATATAAGAAATATATAATTTAACTATATAATAAATAACAAAAAACTGAGATATGTCTCGTTTCTGTCGGGTCTGGGTTTTTTTCTATGGGGCATGACTGTACTTCTTTGACAATTGTACATGATAATTGTGACAGTTTGCCTCGGAAACTTCACGAGAGCTCTGAGGCTGGCGAAAACTTGAATATTGATCATTAGAAGAGATAAATAAACCCTTTTAATTATAAGGTAGGTAACAAAAATTAATTACAATTATCTATAGGACGTATTTTCATATAATTACTTCAATATTTGCACTTAATTGTAAAGCTGAATTTTAATAATAATAATAAAATATAAATAAAGTTGCTAAATGTATGTTCATAAATGCTTATATATATATATATATATATACTGCTTTGTGAAACGTACAGACATATCTCAGGTTTTTTGTCATTTATTATATAGTTAAATTATATATTTTTTGTATTCGATATCAATGGCTAACACCAAAATATTGCCTTATGTTTTTGTTCGGGCGTTACTCTAAAAAAACACAAAATGCCGGTTAGTTATCGAATCCGAGTCGATTTCGCTTTCCGAGACGATTGTGAATAGCCCGGCAGATGGTAAGGCAATGCGCGTGTCCGTGCATTGGTTATTTTTTTATAAATTACGTTCAAATATGTTATAAAATCTAAAAATAAAGCAATTAGAAAAAAAATACAAATTACTTAACGTTAGTAAATATATAATACAAAAATATATACACAAATAAACACATTATATAAATACTCATAATATATATTAACATTATAATTTATTTATATTTATATATATACATCCATAAACCCATACATATAGATATTTATTTACTTACGTATACATATACGAGTACATTATATCTAATACAAAGTATCTACCCCAATTAATATTTACACATATCTGAATACAAATACGAGTGATATATTATGCGGAATGATTTAAATATTAATTTCAAGGATTCCCTCCGTTTCTTCGTACGACATTTTTAAAAGAACATCATTGATTTTTCTTATAACCTCAGATAGCTGATTTCTCCTTCTTCTTCAGATAGATGATTTCGAAATATTTTCATCCAAGCAGAAAATGCTTTGTTGAATTTAGTCGATGCTTTTTCCGCAAGTGGTAAATCTATATAAATTAAAATTAATTGCCACCTGTAGGTGAACGATCATCACTTGACAACGGCGATACCGATTTTGATGAACACTCACACTCACAATTGGACCCGGTAAGTAGCATTGTTGTCAAGATCTAGAAAACAATCGTGCAAAGCCGGGACGGATTGTTAGTGAGCATATAAAATTGAGATTACAAATGGGATTCAACTCGCTTGTGTACCGTGTGTCTGTCAAAACTTATTATTCGTTACCTGATTGAGATGCAAGAGTTGTCACGGAAGTCACAGATTTTGTGTAATTTATTATAAACATACGGATGTAAGAAATCATTAAATCTGTTAGCAAATTTAGTGTTTACCTTCTTAATAGGTGCTTTGTAGGTTCGGTCCTTAATAATTTGAAAACACTTGGGTGAGTTAAGCAATTTTTTATGAACTCAGCAACTTTGATTCTAAGTATAGCCAATTAGTTGGATGTCTGTACTGTCTTTTAAACATTACCTTTAAATAGAACCTTGAGCTCTTTCAATCCCTAGCATCAGTGTTTTACTTGATCCGCACCATATCGATATAAAATAAGTCAGTATGAATTGACAAATCGCGATGTAAACACTCTTTAGGAGGCTGATATCTGCAGAGTTTCGAAGTAATTTCATCATGTTCATGTTATGAAAATGCATGGATATGATCCTTAAATGTCAGACGATGATGTAGTATCACACCTAAATACTTCATAGAGGTTGCTTTACCTAATTGTATACACGAACAAGCTGTAATTGGATTTAGACTTGCAGGCGAGAACGACATTGATGGATCGTTAGGCTGGCAGACGGTGGTAGTTTTGATGCTGATTTTTGATGAAAACACACGGTTCGCAAAAAAGCCTCTGTCCTGGGAAAAACCAGTAAGAAACCCAGCGGGACATTTTTTTAAAACACAATTTACAATATAGTTACCACGTTACCATGCTGTTTCTAAAAAACATTTAGAAACAGCATGGTAACGATCACCTCATTCCCAAGGATTATTATCAGTCATGTACTCTTTAGTAGTATAATAAACCCTTAGTAGACAATTTGTGCTTAATAAATAATTTAAAGCTTTTGATAGAAATCGCCATGAAGGAATAACTGACTCTTTGGAGTCGAGTAACTGGTATAAGTAACTTGTGCTTGTTTTGTAGTATTTACAGAATGTACATCACTATTTTTAATAAAACTAATATATTGAGAGGCCACAGTTAGTATATTTATTTCTTTGAATTTTTTTCTAAGGGTTTCCTTTGGACCTAGGTTATAAATTGCTCTTATGGCTCTCTTTTGCAAAACAAAGATAGTTTCAATCTCAGTCGCATTACCCCATAGCAAGATTCCATTTGACATTATGCTATGGAAATAACTAAAATAAACTAATCTAGCTGTTTCAACACAAGTAAGGCATGTAATCTTTTTTACAGCATATGTAGAAGTTTGTTAGCTAGTTTAGATCTACGAGTATGAGGGCCCCACTGAAACTTCGCGTCAACTGTAATACCGAGAAAAACAGTGGATTCAACAAGGCCCAGCTCCTCCCCATTTTAATAGCACACTGGTATTCACCATTTTAACATTAGGTGTAGTTAATTTAATACGTTTCGTTTTATTACTGTTCAAAAGCAAATTATTGACGTTAAACCAGTGTACTACTTTTGATATAACATTATTCATTTCGTCATATTTCGATAATTGCCTTTTTAGTCGGAAAATTAACGAAGTATCATCAGCAAATAATACTATATTATGGGTATTCCCTACCAAGCAAGGTAAGTCATTAATATAAACTAAGAACAGAAAGGGACCAAGAACTGAGCTCTGAGAACTGAGCTGTGGGAACACCCATAGATACTACCTATCCGGAAGAACTGCATCCATTAATAATAACTGTTTGCGTTCTATTATTTAGATATGACATAATAAGTTTTATGCGTTATGTTTTTACACTATAATGATGTAACTTCCTGATAAATGTCTCATGGTGAACACAGTCAAACACCTTGGATAGATCACAAAATATACCCCAAGGCATCTTTCGAATTTTCCCATGCAAAGAAAATATGTTTGATTAGCTCAACAGCGGCATCAGTTGTCGAGGGACCCCTTATAAATCCAAACTAATTGTTATGGAGTAATTTATTTACATTAAAAAAAACTTAACATTTCTCGAATAAGTTTTTCAAAAATTTTACTAAGCGTTGGCAGTATAAAAATAGGTCTAAAATTAGTGAGGTCCAATGTACTGCTAGATTTATATAAAGGCATAACTTTACTATGTTTCACTAAATCAGGAAACACACTAGGTTCGATACTAGCATTGAAAATAATGGAAAGTTGGGGTGCGATCGCATCTATTATAGACGCAATAACTTTAACAGAAATCTCTCATATATCTGCTGTTTTCTTAATATCAATAGTTTTGAAATATTTTAATATATCACCTAATAATATTCTATGAAATGCAAATTATTTTTTACAGACATTTACATTTTGTTTGAGTAATGACTCGGCGACAGCAGGAGAGGAATTGAGTGATTTTGTAGTCAAGATTGGAATGTCGGTAAAATATTGTTCAAAAGCCCTTGCAACATCTTGATCTGATTTTGTGAAATTATTGTTAAAATTAATTGAAATTTTGAGTTGTGTAGTTTTATCTTGCCAGTTTCACTATTGATTATAGTCCAATTCATTTTTATTTTATTTGCCATTATATGCCATATTACTGGCTACCGATTGAGGAATAATAAGAGTTACAGTCATCCACAGAATTTTGCGGGTTGTTACTTCTTGACAATAATATTTATTTCTTCTGTTTTATTGCCAGTGTATTTTAAATTAAAATTTAATTTAAAATACACTGGCAATAAAACAGAAGATTCTCAATTAATTATTTTACATTTTTTTATATTTTTAGATATTATTTTGATGTGTATGTAACTATAACGTGGTTTATGTGATGCATATTTTGAGAGAGCTCTATTGCAATTATAATTTGATTTAAGGCTTTTGTTAGCACATATCCTTATTAAATATAGTTAATGGATAACTGGTATTAGCCGAACTTTATAATTATTTGTAAAATTTGATTAATATAGTATTGTAAGGTTGTTGTTATCCTAAATAAATAAGAATAAAAAAGTGAACAACAATCGGTCTATGATTGAGCTTATCCATATTTTGTTCACCCGAGTCTTGTATACAGTTAGGTGGTCCTACCCGTTTTACCCCCTCAATGTATGTGTCCGAAAAATCTACTACTTTTGCAATAACGAGTAATATGTGTACTAAGATTTCGTCACGCTTTTCTGGTATACTGACAATTTCGAGACCACTTTTAAGTAAAGTATGTTGTTGCATATTTGCTTTCGACTTAAGTTCAAGTATGGTTGCTTTTATTTCAGCTATTTCGATGTCCCTTTGAGTTTTAAGATCTTTTAATTTCATTTCGGTCAACTCAATTCTAGATTCAAAGTTTTCTAAATGTTCATTGTAGCTATTCAAGGATTTGAGGACTTCCGCGACACTGTCTGTAAGTTTACTCACTTCTTTTCTGAGCAAATGCATTTCATTGGCGTAGTCATTTATTGTAATGTCCGCTCTTATTTTTGGTTTTCTTACCATTACTTTTACAGAATTCGGGATACTGCGTACCGCTGTCATCGCTTACCCTCTTGTTAGCGCTGCGACACTCCTGACATGCCCAAGTATCAATGTCTATTGGGTTTGCACGACTTGTAATAGTACAAGCAAGGTGATAATATTTATTGCAACATTGTACGGCACATTTTGGAGAGGGTTCGTTGTCAGCTATTGCCTTATTACAAGCCCAGCAATTCATCTTTCAAGAATTAGAAAACTGTCGAGAATTTAATTTGTATATTTGTAGATGTCCCCGCGTAGCAAATAATCGATACGCTACGCCACGCTATCACGTCGTCTCATACGTAGAATCGTACGAGTAGCACTAGTCTCTCTGTATAACAGATCGGAGTCGTACTTTAATCTCGGGCAATAGCTTGCTCAATCACTGTTGCCTTACATCCCAGTACTCGTAAGCAATAAATAAATACGAGTAAAATGTCTTGATATGTTTACACATGTAATTTCTAAACCACTACGTTTTTTGGATTCTGGTTTCACTAGGACATAAGTTATTAGCAACACGTAAATTATAATCATCAACACTTTTGATTTTTTGTTACGGAGCAAAATATAAACGCGCACTACCTTTACCGAATACATACTCAAATTCTCAGAAACAAGCTACTATAAAATATAATTTCATAATACTTGACACTGGCAAAAGTACAACCTTGGCCTCCTACTTACGGTTGGATCATTTTCCAAAGAAAACACAAACAATATTTATAACGCATTTACGCACAGACTTGGTATTTATAAAACGACTTGTTTTTTGTAACAACTTTTTTGTATGAGACACTGGCCAGTTATAATTTATTAAGAAAATATGATTTGCAATTGAAAATGCGCCTTGAAGGCTAAAGACGTTTTATGTGGTAGAGCCATGCTGCAGCTATAATAGTAGTACAGTTGTAGCATGAATGGGTTGGCTCGACCGGGGAAGGACCACGCTCTCACAGAATACCAACGTAAAATAGCAGCTTAACGCTGCTGTGTTTCGTATGGTGAGAACCGTAGACCCTTTTTAATAGAAACGAGGCATTCCATCTTAGCCCTTACGGGTGACAACACATCTGCATTTTGGTTCGAACCGAGGACAGATGTAGATGCCTGTGAGCCGCAACAACCACTTACCATCAGGTGGACTGTGTGCTCGTTTGTCGCCCTTATCATATAAAAAAAGACAGAACTCCTGCCTTTAGCCTATAAGCCATAGCGATTCGCTAATTACCCAGGTTGCACCGAGCATTTTTAACCAATGCTTTTTATGTTACTCCTTCCCTGTACCCCATCACAGTTATCATTGCTTTTCACTTATATTTCTTAAAATAAGTCTAAACAATTCAGCTTTTCAATGGCTTTATTGGGATAAAATATTTAATATATATTTAATAAATATATTTAATAGTTTCATTATTATTCACTTTCTTTCGCTTTCACTTTCAAACGCAAAAAGTGAACGCAAATAAGACGAAAGTTATGGTTTTTGAAACAGAAGAAAGTAAAACGATATGTGAAATAAGAATAGAAGGGGAGTTGGTCGAGCAAGTAGATGAGTTTTTGTATTTGGGATGTGTATTTAGCAGGGATGGTAGACATGATAAGGATATAGAACGACGAGTGAATGCAGGAAATAGAGTGAATGGGGCTCTACACCCTATTGTGGGAAGTCAGAATGTGTCCAAAAAGGCACGTATTCAATTCACAATGTTGTGTTAGTCCCTACTTTAATGTATGGTAATGAAAGTTGGGTGTAGCAGAAGAAACACGAGAGTAGAATAAATGCTGTAGAAATGCGGTCATTAAGGAGTATATTAGGGATGAATCTGAATGACAGAGTGAGAAATTGTGTGATAAGAGAAGAGTGTGGTTTGCAAGATGATTTTGTGACCAGGATTAAGAAAGGAATGCTTCGGTGGTTTGGTCAAGTAGAAAGAATGAATAAGGAAAGAGTGACTAAGCAAATTTATGTTGCAGAGATGAACGGCGTAGTCTGGAAGGGACGCCCTAGGCGAAAGTATATCGACCAAATTGGCGATATATGGAAAATGGGCCAAATCAAGAGTACCTTTAACTGACGAGCGTGTATGCGTAGGTATATGGATGTGGAGAAAGCAAGAGAGGTGTGTCAGGATCGTGCCAAATGGAAGTCCATAGTCTCTGCCTACCCCTCTGGGTGACAGGCGTGAGTGTTATGTTTATTATGTTATGTTTATTATTCGTAGAAATGTAAACAAATAATTCATATTCAAGTAAATAATAATAAAAAACACATACACTAGCCGTACTTTATAAATATTAAAAAAGAATGAACCATGATTTTTAATTTAGATTTTCACTCTCGTTTTGAGTCTCTAGCGTAAACTATAATCACACAGCGACATGCTACAGTAGGACGCGTTTAATTACTTGCTTCATGCGAGTGAACTCAGAACAGCTTTTTTTTAATAATTAATAAATATAGTTTTGTTTAAAACCAGTGTACATATACATTTCTAGTTTATTTTTATCCATTTTATAAGACGATACTTGACTTGAATACTGGTGGCGGGTGATGTTGCCAATGACGTTAAAGCACAACAGTATTATTCACTTTTGGCTTTGCACCAACCCATACAATAATCGGATTTAAAAACAGATGCTGGTAAACCTTTGCTTTACGCATTACGAACGACGAAGCAAACCGTTTAGTTTGAATATATTTTGTTAATGTCTTTATAAGCTATGAACTATGCATATGTTATTAAAAAGACACAAAAACACGTTTATAATCAAATAATAACATCATAACAGAAACAAAATAGCATCTACCAGTGGGTACACGTATATTTAGGTTATGCAGAGTATCACATAACACAGAGATGCGTGTTCACAACCCCTATCTATCTTCCGTGGTGTTCATGAGCTGCAGTATATACTCATTGTCATACTATCAGATGGACTGTGATTTTCATAGTAATTTCTTAATCTAATATATAAAAATGAACATTTTTAACATCTTTTATGTGTTCTCCTATACTTCGGTGAGTTGTAGTGCGCGCACCTGCGAAGGTTTCTGGAAATCTACAGGTACCTTTAAATAAGAGTGTAGTGTGGGTCTGTAACATCGCAATAACTACCTTTTATAGAGCTTAGGGGGTTATTTGCATGCCATTGACTGGACTAAGCTTCGATAACCATTTGTAAAATTTTTGTCTTTCTTTTTTACAGCATATGCAGCAGAACTAAGGCTAATTTTTCTCGCGTCTAGTATGATTTTAAGAAAAATGGTGTTATCTACTAGACTCAGTTTCTCCCCATTTAAAATTACTTTATTATTTAATTATTTGACATTTGGAGTCATAAATTTCATACATTTTGTTTTAGTGCCATTTAAATGCAAATTATTAACATTGAACCAATTTACTAATTTAGATATAGCATTATTTACTTCGTCATATTTTAGTAATTGTCGTCTTAATTTGAAAATTAAAGAAGTGTCATCAGCAATATATATCCGAAAAACATGCAGATTTTTCATGAAACAGAAAAATTTATAAGATAAATGGTCATTCATACATAATAATTTTAAACAATCTAAATAACACCACATTAACAAATCTCACCCAGGCGAAGCTAGGGCAGGTCGCTAGTTATATATGTTTATATAATAAATTAGCTGGCCTGTCTGACGTTTGCTGTGTAGCCCATTGGACATTTAGCTTAGTTTTATGATTGTCTAACTAAGGCAATCCAACCAAATATAGGTTTCCTATTGACAACATGAATATTACATGGAGACACTGCCAGCCTGCCGTTTAGTTTTGATAGATTCATTAAATAGAATATTATGTATAAGTTTATAAAAATATATATTAATTTTGTTTTATTTTATTGTAAAACTAGCGACTGCCCCGGCTTTACCTGTGTGGGATCCATTAAGGTGGCATTATTTAGATTTAAGATAATTTTCAAAGACCATTTATTTTACATATTTTTCGTTTTCTTAAAAAAATCTAAGTTTTTCAATAGACAGACAGACAGACAAAATTGAAAAACGGATGGTTATGTCTTAATAGTATGCTTATATATATACTATGGCCAGGCAGACGTTGTTCTGCCCTTTTCGACGACCCTTCATATAAAAAATCTTTAAATTCTTAATAAAAAAATATTGAGCGTCACTTGTCAGGATAAAAACTATCCTATCTCTCAAGTTGGACCAAACTGCACAGAGTGTGCAAAATTTCATTGAAATCAGTAGTTTAGGAGTTCATCGCGGACAAACAACATGACACTTCTATTAAGGTTAATGTACTATATATATATATATATATATATATATATATATAGTACATTAACTCCCTAACCATAATAGAAGCCAGTTATTTCAATATCACAGACTTCTGATTTCTTATATTAACGCGAAGACTACACATTAAATGAAACTAATCTTTACGGATTTTATCGCGTTTAATTTAACTTTTTAATTCCCGACGTTTCGGGTGCTTTACAGCACACATGGTTACGGGTGGGTCTGAGGTGTTTGACGTCCTGATGTCATAGTTAGCCCCGGCTACCTTCAGTTTTTGAATATTAATTTTTAGTCCGATCTACGCAGAATGAGCTTACAGTATCTTGAAGTCTTGCAATGGTATTCTTGGGTTTGGATTTTATTTTATTAATTTTAGGATCCCAAGCAGATGGCAGCACTCATCCATCTTCTCTATTAAAATGAGGATGTTTTTTTTAATTTCAGTAGCCTCGCGAATCATCCTTGGTAGGAATCGGTGTTCTTTTGCGAGGATTTGTGGTCTATCAAATCTAATGTTGGTGGGGACGATCATGAACGTGTTCACACACTACAGACTTCCCGGAACGTCGGTGCTTCAAGTCAGCTATATGTTCTTTCACGCGGGTTTTTATAGATCTTTTTGTTTGTCCTATGTATGAGATACCACATTCACAATCCAGCTTGTACAATCCAGCATGTTATAAAGGGATATGACACTTGACGGATGGTAAAAATTGACTGATCTTCTTCGGCGGCTGGAAGTATGTTTTAATGGAAGCTCGCTTCAAGATGTAGCCAACCTTGTCTGTGACTCCACTGACATAAGGTAGTACAGCATGCACACGCTCGACTGCGGCCGGCTTCACACGGTCACTGTGACATAGACACGGGACCCGAAGCTTGTTGTCTTGTAGTACTTGCTCGGCGTGCTGAAGCTCGGCGGCCAGATGTTTCCTGTCACAGATCCCTCGTACTCTCTGAAACAAAGATTTTCACACGGCAGCTAACTGTGATGGATGATGGTGCGGTTCAACATTTCAATATCGGTTGGTATGGGTCTTTTTCTTATACACAGTGCGACTAATAGTGTTATCAGGATTTCGGATGACTAAATCATCTAGGAAAACTAAAGAATTGTTTGCCTCTAACTCCACTATGAATTGTATTTTAGATTTTATGGAATTCAGGTGGTCTAAAAATGCAGTTACTTTGTCAGATGGTAAAATTGTGAAGGTATTGTCTACGTACCGCTTGTAGAATCTTGGATTTACAGGAGCAGTAAGAAGGGCCTTTTTATCGGATAGGGTGACAAACGAACACACAGTCCACCTGATGGTAAGTGGCTGCTGTAACCCATAGACATCTACATCTATCCTCAATAAAGAATCAAAATGCAGATGCGTTGTCACCCGTGAGGACTAAGATGGAATGCCTCTTTTCCAGTAAAAAGGGAAGGTATTATACCTAGAGTTACAAAACCGTTTTCAGTGCCTAGAAGACTGCAATGAAGTGAACGATATAAATAAAAATAAAAAAAATAAAAATCTTTATTGACATAAAAAAGTTACAATATTTTTTTGAAGTCCCTGACTCCCGAGCTAAGTTAAAAAGTTGTGTCTCGCCAGCAATGTAAAGTCGGGAATTTGCATTTGGAAAAATCCAAAATTAGGGGCTTTTTAGGTGCTAATTAGGTGCCAAATTTAAAAATTAGGTGCTCTAAAATTTTCGCCGCAACGAAATGTTGAAATTTGCGTTGCTAGCAAAACGTCTCGCTAGCAACGCAATGACGTTATTAGATATACGATAAATATTAATAGCAAGGAATTAAGTGCTAATTAGGTGCTGCAAGTATACGCAATAACAACGCGCCCCTAATAAAAATAAAGTTCTTATTCAGAACATAGCAAATGCTAAATTCAGATTTCCCGAAAATCAAAATAGAATCAAAATTGCTTTCAGAAAAAGTCCAAATTAGGAGCTTATTTAGGTATTTTTTTTATAGGAGAGGGGGCAAACGAGCAAGCGGCTCACCTGATGGTAAGCGACTACCGCCGCCCATGAACAACTGCAACACCAGGGAGGGAATTACAGATGCGTTGCCGGCCTTTTAAAAAGGAGTACGCTCTTTTCTTGAAGGTCCCTAAGTCGTATCAAAGGTGCTAATTAAGTACCAAGTTTAAAAATCTCCGCGAGGTGTGTGTGTGTTTTTTTTTGCGTAAGTGGATATGTATGTGTGTGAGTGCGCATGAGTGGCCGTGCATGTGCGTGCGTTCGTGAGTGTGTGGTTGAAATTTAAGATTTAACAAATTTTTGGGTGTTAATTGATTAGCTTCATATTAAGATCGATTCAGTTTGTTCATAATCTAGTCCTAATAGCCAATTCTTAATTTTAATTTTGACTTTTCTATTAGATATGGGATGTATATTTGTTAGCTTATTAATTTTGTTATACAAATATATAGCCTTATAAGCATGTTGCCGCCTAGCAGAAACAGTTCGGCATATAACAGGTAAGCATGCATTTTTTATAACCCTATTTTTGTTATAATCAGCGGCATTATAAACGGTAACTATATGCTGTTTAGTAATTCATTTCAAAATGTACAGTTATCTGACAGTTAATACTCGACATTTCTCGTACAATTCTTTAGTCGGAAATCTGTATGGCCTAAAGGTCATGACTTTTAAGAGGGATCTTTGTGCCCTTTCCAGGCGGATTAAAAAGGTGTTACAGGCTCCTCCCCAGACGCTTATACAGTATCCTATAATAGACTGAACCAAAGCATAATATATTGAACGCAGAAAAGGTAAATCAGCGGCGTATCTTAACTTTTTAAAAACCCAAATAAGTTTTCTAGTACGTTCAGTTGTAAGATCTATATGTGAACGCCAGTTAAGTTTGTCGTCCAATATTACGCCTAGATATTTGACACTACTGGATTTAGTAATTCCAAGACATGAACATGGAGAGGTAGTATTGAAAGGTTCAGTACACGAGTGGACCTTAAGATCGAGGTTTACGGATGTGTTTCCCAAGGAAAACTGCATGTATGTAGTTTTAGAAATATTTAAAGTCAGGAGATTTGCACCGAGCCAATGGCCAACCCTGTGAAATCCCAGCTGAGCATTATATCGAGCCTCATCCCAAATCTTACCGTGGAAGACCAAAGCTGTATCATCAGCATAGGTAAACATTTTACCATTTACTGGAGGTTGCTGACATAGCGAGGAACGCCACATACAACCGGTTCCTCGGGACTGACGTATTCACCCACTTTAACCTGTGGTGTGCGGTCACACAGAAAGTCCTTAAATAACATCAGTGCATTGCCACGAATACCAACGCGTTCTAACTTGCTTACAAGGATAGGTATCGAGACAGTGTCAAACGCCTTGGCTAGGTCGAGGAAAACCCCTAAACATTTTTGCTTCGCATCAACCTTTGATGTCACAAACTCTGTTAATTGAATTATTCTAGTAATAAACTTTGCTTCTTTAGGCCTTTGCTGACCAAGGCAAATGCTGAGTAGGATTGAAGCATGATGATGATCTGTTATAGTACTATTAATCACAAATACTGATGCCGCTGAACTAGTTTTCAGCATAACATGATCAAGAAAATTTTGTAACCTAGTGGGCTTAGTGTGACTTGGAAGCATGCTTAGCTCCGCTGTTAAGTTTAAGTACGCTTCACTTCTTCGATGGTTGTTATTAGCTTTAATATCAATATTTATATCACCAATTAGTACCAAGTTTTTATTTGAGTCTAATGGACGAACTATATTTTCTATAGAATTCAAAAAACTGTCAATACAGTGAGTCGATGGGGATCTGTAAGTAGCTAAAATGAAAATTTCGGATCAATAATTTTAATAGACATGAAATTTGCACCTAAAGACTCTGGTTCTTCTATTGTACATTTAACACCTTTTTTTTAAAATACGAGTATACCACGATACCGTCGTTTTGATTGAGACATTTATGCGTAAAGTATGCATTGTAATTTTCAAACTGAGTAATATGTTTAGAGGCACTCAGCCAGCATTCAGTTAAGATAATAATATCACTTTCAAACGTGAAACGAGATAGTTGAACGAGTAAACTATCCGAGTTTTTGTATATGCTACGAATATTTTGACTGAATATCTTCAGGGAAGTAGACTTATTTTTAATGAGCGAATTACAGATTTCAGTGTTGCAATCGTAAGCTAAGGCTACGTCTAAATTGTCAAACTCTGTTGAGATATTTTAATTTACATCAATCAGCTCAGAAACAAGTTAATAGATTGGCACTTTTTATTGTTACAACGTACTTGGTTTATATTATTATGGAATGCAAGTAAAGTAGCAATTGATTTTATTTTTATGAGTATGAGTGAGACTATAATTGAGTTTGTGTGTTTGAATAGTTTTTGCATGATAATTTTAGTGCTGACTAAAGTGAGGATGCCCAGATGAGTGTGTGTGATGAAGTGTATCTACAGTAATATTATTTGTTTTAAAAGTTATTCTTAAAATTAACTTACAGGATTGCCTAAACAAACTTTTAGAATTAATGCAAAAAATGAGTTAAAAAACATGGTTTCTAACTTTACACATGCCCAATTTAATTATGTTGACTACATTTCTCAAAATCGCTGTGAAATGACATTTCTGGATTGGGTTCTCTATTCCCCGTTTCAGTTGGTTTAGAGAGAAAGAATTTTTCAGAATCAATTCTAATAGACCCGTCACCAGTAAATTTTCGCAGAAAAACTTGGCCATTAGTCGTCCAGCAATGCTGGTAATTGTTATCTCTAGCATATATTCTAGCTTTACGGAATAGGCTTTTGGAGGTTGGAGGTAGATATTCTGAGACATATATTGATATGCGCTTGCCAGATAACCCAATAGTTTCGGAGTTGAGTTTTTCTTCGGTCGGCTTCTTTTTATTGAAGTTTCTAGCCGCTGACAGAATTTTGTTTTTAGCGCGCACCGTTACGAATTCGGCCACAATGGTTTTATTCGTTCCAGGTTTGCCCGGTTGGCGGTAAACATCCCCCACTTCATCAGGTTGAATGGGAATATGCAGAGCATTACCTACGCTGCTTACTATGGAAAGCAGATCATCGGTCGTCTCCTTTTCTAGCATAGGGATATGTCTAAATTCCATTGATGCCGTGCGGGATTTAATTTGTACGTCTTGAATTTTTCTTTCCATGTTCATTAAATTTTCAGTATACTCCGTACGTTCCCTTTCTAATTTCGCTATCTTTTTCCTCATTTCATCATATTCTGAGGAGGCAAATGTCGTAAACTTGCATATTTCCAAGTTAGTCTCTTGTATAGCGCTATTTTGCAGTTTGAAGTTGGAAATTTCGGTAATCAATTTCGAAAACTTTAGGTCTTGTTCAGCTGCCCAGTTCTTAAACGTCTGTTGAATGTCTTTTGTCAGCCTTGAATATTCATCTAATGGGGATTCGACAAGACGCGGACGCTTCGTGCGTTTAGGAACGTTGGAGGTTTCAATTTCATCTTCGTAGCGCATGGCACTAACCAGATCGGGCTCAAATTGCACTTGAAGTAATCCACTCTCGTACGTAGGCGGCGGAGTACGTTGCACAAGTGACATTTTAATATAATTTTTAATGATTTTATATTATATTGGTTACAAATAATTTAAAAACTTGAAAGAACTCCGAAGATGAAATTGGTAGAATGTCCCTTTTATATCATGAACGACGTGACCATAGATAAGTACATATGTAGCAGGGCAAGTGACGTGTCGAGTTGACAGTGACAGCAGATGTCACGTAAACAGTGTCAAGATGTCAATAAGACGTAAATATAACTTTTATATTCGAGGGTAGAAAATAATTTAACTTTATGCCGGAAAGAAATTAAAGTTTTAGATCATTGTTTTTATACGTTTCACAGTTGGTTTCGATTGTGGAAAACACTAATGTGAAGTCTTAGACACTTTCACTGCAGTTTAAGTTTATTTTAGAGCACAGAATCACAGTGTTTGCATTTTTCACAAATAAAATTTGCAGAGCGTATGTGCTTCATTCAACGAATTGACAGGAGAAATAGCGTATGTGTGAAGCTCGTGAAAACTGTCCATGCGGTCGGAGCAAAGTTCTGCAAGACCCGCCGCAGAAGAACACAAAAACTCTCCGATCACACTCACAATCTCATGGCTGTTAGACGGGAGATGAACCTACATTCTTCAACAGATTTGACAGCATACAGGCAACTGAACAGACGGATCTCCAAATGCATGCGGCGGGACTTACGCAACTTCAATACAGCTTGTATTGAAGAAGCGATCGAGCGGAACCAAGGCTCCAAAGTTTTTGCCAGAAATATGTCTGCCAGAAAGAGCCAACTGTCAAGGCTGAAGACCGAGGCACCTGAGATTTTGAGTGAGATTGAGAGGTTCTATGGGCAGCTGTACACGTCATCGTTGGAGCCACACGTAAGTGTGAGTAACGATCGAAGAGCAAGTCTAATCCGACACTATTCCGATAAAATCCCGGACGTCAGTCTGAGCGAGATTAGAATGGCTCTCCAGCACCTTCAAAACGGCAAGGCCCCAGGCGAGGATGGAATTACAGCGGAGCTTCTGAAAGCGGGTGGAAAACCGGTACTTGAAGTCCTTCAGAAGCTCTTTGATTCCGTCCTCCATGGTGGCACTACACCGGAGGCGTGGAGCAGAAGTACGGTGGTCTTGTTCTTCAAGAAATGTGACAACGCTCTCTTGAAGAACTACAGACCGATTTCCCTTCTGAGTCTACGTGCTGTTTCCGACAGTCATTACGAATCGTCTCGCGCGCAGACTTGACGAATTCCAGCCTCCCGAACAAGCCGGTTTCCGAAAGGGCTTTAGCACTATAGACCACATACATACCCTTCGGCAAATAGTACAGAAGTCCGAAGAGTACAATTTGCCACTATGTCTGGCGTATGTGGACTATGAGAAAGCCTTTGATTCCGTCAAAATTTGGGCGGTTCTGCAGTCCCTTCAGCGGTGCCAAGTTGACTGTCGGTATAGTGCTGAAGTGTTTGTACAGTAGAGCTACGATGGCTATCCGAGTACAGAACCAGAGTACGAAACCTATCCAATTGCAGAGAGGTGTAAGACAGGGTGATGTTATATCCCCGAAACTCTTCACCGCTGCATTGGAAGACGTTTTCAAGCTTCTGGACTGGAAATGATACGGTATTAACATCAATGGCGAGTACATCACTCACCTTCGATTTGCCGACGATATAGTCCTTATGGCAGAATCGCTGGAGGACCTAAGCATCATGCTCAATGACCTCAATAGTGTCTCCCAACGAATAGGTCTTAGGATAAACATGGACAAAACAAAGATCATGTTTAATGTCCATGTCACACCTATGCCGGTAGTTGTTGGGAGCACTAAGCTCGAAGTTGTTGACGAGTATGTTTACCTGGGACAAATAGTCCGACTAGGTAAGTCCAACTTCGACCGAGAGGTAAATCGACGAATTCAACTCGGCTGGGCAGCGTTCGGGAAACGTTCAACTTCTCGTCAGACATACCTCAAAACCTTAAAACGAAATTGTACAACCAGTGCGTGTTGCCAGTGATGACTTACGGATCTGAGACGTGGTCCTTCCCTGCTGGCCGTATGAGGAAGCTCAAGGTCGCTCAGCGAGATATTGCGAGGGCTATGCTCGGAGTTTCTCTGCGTGATAAACTTAGAAATGAGTATATCCGCAGTAGAACCAGAGTAATCGACATAGCCCAACGGATTAGTAAGCTGAAGTGGCAGTGGGCCGGCCATATAGCTCGAAGAACCGACAACCGATGGGGAAGAAAGGTTCTTAAGTGGCAGCCTCGTACCGGTAGGCGAAGTGTAGGGTGACCCCCCACGAGATGGAGTGACGACCTGGTAAGACATGCAGGGAGTCGATGGATGCAGGTGGCTCAGAACCGTGCTTTGTGGCATTCCTTGGGGGAAGCCTATGTTCAGCAGTGGACTTATGAAAGGCTGTAATGATGATGATGATGATGATGATTATAGTAAAGTCAAAAAACCGGTCACGTGCAAATCCAGCCTATTATGACCTATAATTAACTTTATTTTAAAACTATAGTCTTTGCGTTATAGCATGGTGCGGATGACAGCTTACACTTTTGACGTGTCTAGAGATGGAACATTATCAAATTGATTTAAAAAAGGCGATCAACAATACACAATGCAAAGCAAAAATTATCGATTAGCTATCGATATAAAAGTTAAAACCGAAACATATATTTCTTTAAAAACTACAAGGCATGTAAAATTAAGTTAAAGTTTAATACAAATTATGACATAATAATTACATAATAGATGTTTCCGGACCTCGCCAGCTTGGTATTTATTACGAATGGATTTCATGAGTTTTAATTTTATTGCGCGGAATCCTATTGCCTACTGTTTTCTAAAATAAAATTAGCCTATGTTACTCCTTATAACATCAGCTATCTGTAAGTGCCCGCTATAAGCTGGAACAAACAGATAGTAAGACAATCATTTTAATAATTGTTTTTATCTTTTTGTTAGAAATACCGTACATACTTTCATACGTATTTAGTAAAAGGCTGGCTAAAGATCATCTATTTCATGTTGACTGCAACATTCATATTTATATTTAAACAAATAAAATTGCTGCCAGCATCTGTAATTTTCAGTACGGCGTAGACTGTACTGACAGCTTCTCAAGGTACGAGTGCTAGCGCCTTTTGCTACATGTGTATTAGTTTTGCAAGGTACAATGGGCCAAATATTGGAAAAAATAAAAATAATAAATAGGTTTTATGTAGCCATTTTGGCCGCCATGAGTTATGATAATGTTTTTTTGACACTGCGTAATTTGCTTTATAATTATTATACTGACCAACGAATAATTTATCGTCCATGCATCGGAAACACTGCATATTCGTCTATGTGAGTTTTATCAGAATTTGTTGAACGATTAGTTCCAATTCCAATAAATATGTTCGCGCCAAACGCTAATGTCAAGAATCGACGCCAGAGGGCACTCGGCTCGGTGCGAACTGGTTTGAAGTTCGGCCGAGCGTGGCAAGAGCGGGCGGGTCACGAGCGAAAAGTCAGTCGTCTGTCAGCTGTGCTAACAATTGGCACGCCGCCAATTAAGCGCGGGAACTCGGAATAATTAAGCGCGGACAGTAAAAATACGGTCTAGGAATTTTGTGGCGCGTATCCCTACTGGAGAGCTTCCCCGGGACTTATTGGGTCCGACTCAGAATCTGTATAAGTGCATTCGACAATATTAGCTAGTGCGGCCTCTGTATTCTAGAACTAACTGTTGCAACGCGAAACGGTAGTGACCTTTGATCCAGAAACTCCGTGCGTGTTTTGTGCGGTAACCTTATACCCCGCGATAGTTAGTGGCTTCTGTAAGCTAGTTAATCGTACGATAGAGTTAAGTGACTGTCATCGTGACGAACAAGGAAAGTGAATGTGGACAAGCCTCGGAGGGCCCCCTCAAGTTGGAGCGGTGTCGACGCCCGGGCTGCTGCCGACGGCTAAGGTCTAGGTTCAATCACCTCAGATACACACCACATCACCATTCTTTCCCTTGCACTACACAACCACATGCGACCTGACCGACTCCGGAGGGACCAGTCGCCTTGGATATAGGTAAGTAAGCTTCGTCCAAATTCCTTCCGGTCGACTGGCCGTAGTATAACGCTCCCCCATATATTTTAGTGTAATTAGAGAGATTCCACGTGGCCACATTGAGGCCCGACTTACGTCTGCTCGGGAAGTCTTCAGCTCATGGGCCCCTGATGATTCGATCCTGTAAGGGAGCAGCCGTAGGCCGTAACAAAATATTTACGTGATTTTTATATATTCGATTTATTTCAAAACCAATTTTTAATAGTCTGTGGTTGTACGTTATGGCATGGCATAGTTTAGCTTGGCACAGCACTATCGTAAGTGGGCGGTACTCATCCATGAAGTATAACAATATTTGTATGACAGTTTATCTGAAAAAATACGAAACTTCATAGGCGTGAGCTGTCACCCGCACCATGCTGTAAAGGTGGCTACTGACCTGCCTGCCGCAGGGGCAATCTAGGGTGTAGAAGTGGGGATGACCCTTAATTGCCTCCTTAATTGTGATGTGTGTAGGCAAGCAGGTGCAATTTTTTAAGTCGGCCCTGCGGCAGGGCGGCAGGAGCGCAGTGTTGCAAAAGTTCCCGATTTATCGGCAGATCTACTGATTTTAATTAGTATCTCCCGATATCCCGATTTAGCGAACGTATCTCCCGATTTTTTTACATTTTCAACTAATGTAAAATAATAATCATAAATACAAAAACACAAAATACTAAAATGAACTTTTAACACAAAATCTATGTACGGGGACTTCCCGAAATTGCTCGCACCACGTCCTATGGGACCTATACCTATAACCTTATTAGGTTTTTAACTTCGCGGTATGGTTAAAGCATATTGCACTGATACATCTTAAAATATAGTTCATTATTGTCTAGTAAGTGTACGGGGGAGATCCCTAAAGATTACTTTGTTCGGGTTGTTTTACGAATTAGGTAGCTTAGGCCATGTATATATAGTGTTGTTCGTTCAAAGAATTACATTCACTAATTACTAGCCTTCTTCTGTTTTGTTGAGAACTGTTGTGCTTTATGTCCAAATTTGTTAAGTAGCATTAGTTATCAAAAAATTAATTTAGAATGGCGTTTGCTTCTAAATACGAAAGAAATTAAATCACTCAGTTAAGAAACAGAAGAATTTTGGAGAAGCGTGAGTAGCAAAAATATATAATCATAACATTTTAGTTTAAATTATAAAGACATTATTTTGATCGCAAAAAAATTAAACGAAAAAGAACAACATCTAAAAGAACGTAAACCCCTGGATGTAAATAAAAATCTCCCGATTTGTCCAGATTTTTAGCTGGCAAATCTACCGATTTTTTATTTTTCACTTTTGCAACACTGCAGGAGCGCAAGACCTTCCTTGCTCCCTAGATCTGCCCTGCCGCTGTTGCGTGTGTAGCGCCATTGGGCCAATTTCGTTCAGTTCGTTGCGTCTTTCGCGAGGAGCACACGTATGAGTACAAGTCAGAACCGCAGAAAGAACGTTATTTGAACGTTGTAACTTACAAGTAACATTACTGTGAGAAGTTAGTATGGAAAAGTAAATATTCCTATAATATTAAAATTGCTGGAATATAAATAAAATATCATTAAATAAATATTTACACAAAAATACAAATTTTAGTAAATAAATTTTATTAAAACCATCATTAGAAAACTATCCTGGCTATTTGTAACACTAGTTAAATTATTGTTACTAAGCACTTGATAGTTAAGTTATATCACAGAACAAATTGGTATATAACCTCTTTGATAGCCTAAAAATAGCGTGGCAGAGCTATGCTGCAACTTCTAAGCACTATATTATGGTTGTAATTATTAATTAATTGGTTGTTTTATTGATAAATGTGGGTGTCTATAGGCCACAGTGTCCACTTACCATCAGGTGGACTGTGCTCATTTGTCACCCTTATTCTATATAAAAAAGAGCCAAGGCTATATATACTGATTCTGTTCGAGACGGCCAAAATGACTGTTCACAACGGCAAAAATGACTTTAAACGAGAAAGTGATTAAGGAATATTTATTTGTTTAAAAAATGAAAATACGGAAAAATTGACTAAATAATGTATTAAATATAGTTTTACCATGTATTTACAACTCTCAATATGTTTGTATAGAAGGTCGATTTGACAATAGTTAATATAAACAACTTTATTTTGTTTAAGAAAATATCGACCAATCACAGCGCGCCGCGCTATAGAACTTTCTGGAAATTTAAATTAACTGCGTAATAGTTTTAAGCAAAAAATTAATGAGAATAATTTTATGTCTGAAAAGAGTTGTAAATATGGTATTTAGTTAGCATATGATGTATAGATCGTTATAATAAAGAAATATTTTGTATAATTAAGCACGATTTAAAAGTTATAGGATAATTAAAGAATTAATATGACCAATTAGTGTAAAAGTTTAGGACATTTCAATGAATAACTTTGTTAAATGTAAATATATTAATTATCCTTTATCGCATACTAATGTAGAACAAAAATGTCTATTTAATGATGTATAGCATGTTAGAGTTAAGATTTGTATTATATAGAAAAGTTGCAATTTGTGCCATTTGCATAAAGAAAAATGATTGAAAATAAAGAGGCAAATGGGAATTGGCAAGCGGCTCTCTATAGAGTATAGCCGAAGTCTACCTTATGGGGGCAAATCACAGTAACATCGTAGTAGGAAGAACTACCAGTAACAAGCAGCAGTATCCGGTAGTAGCTGAAGTGACTAGTAGCAGAACACAGTGAAAAGTTAAAGTGAAATAGAAAAGTTTAGCTAGCCGAAAAAGGTCGTAACTGAAAAATCGCAGTTACACATAGTCAGAAAAAGTGGCAACTGAAAATTCTCAGTTGCACATAGAAAAATAGTGTCAGCTAGCCAAAAATAGTGGTAACTGATATTCGCAGTTACATATAGTGAAAAAGTGTTGACTAGCTGAAAAAAGTGGTAACGGAAATTTCGCCGTTACATTTCGTGAAAAGTGTTAGCTAGACGGAAAAAGTGGTAACTGATATTCGCAGTTACAAAAGTGTTTAAATTCAACTAATTTTAGTTGATTAATAGCTGCTAGTCAGTAGTGTTAGAAAACCAGCTGCTACCAATAGAAATTTTGGATACTACCAATAGAAATTTGTTACTTTCAATAGATATTTAAAATTACCAATAGAAATTGTAGAGAATACCAATAGAAACTTGTTACTGCCAATAGAAATTTGATATTACCAACAGATATTTTAAAAATACGAATAGAAATTTTAGAAAACCAATAGAAATTTTAATATTACTGTGTGTTTAATTAAATCTGTGTTTTAAAATATATAGTGAACAATCATAGTTGAAAAATAGTGATAAATAAATAACAGTGTAAAATCTCGCGACAAATTAATTAGTCGATCCGCTGGCCACTCCCTTGCTATTTTAATTTACAAATCGTGCATTTTAATTTTGAACCTCAGTCCACAGTTTATCCGCAGCAACCAAAGAGACGGCAGTGAAAGACGGCAGTTGGAGGAGTCTGGAACCTACAGGTGTAGGACGTGAGCGACTCGCGGGGTATCTCCGACAACATTTACTCCGGAGAATTACGCCCGTCCGGCACATTTTATGGTCCTTCGAGCCGGATTCTTCCGATTGAACTGCCAGCCGGACCATTTTATGGTCCTTTGAGCCGAATCATCCGTATACACCGGACCACATACGCTGGTCATTCGAACGGGATTCGTCAATCCGTTAGTATTTCGGAACCGGGTAAATAATCACTACCGTTTTAAAGTTGCTGAAATTTCAGAATCAAGATGCCGATCACTCGTTCGCAAGGAAGGGGAACCATGGCGTGGACTGTCGGTCTGGATGATGGACCGTCGGACAATACCGACACCGTCCGCCACCAGATGCCACCACGCTCACCATCCACAACAGAAGGCGCTGAGGCGCCAGCTTGCCCCCGCGATGGGGGGGTACTCCTGCCTGTGCCAGCCGTTGTTAAAGCCGGTACACCGAAGCAGAGAGAACAGATAGCTTGCCCCTGCGATGGGGGGGTACACCTGCCAGTGCCAGCCGTTGTTAAAGCTGGTACACTGAAGCAGAGGAAACAAATAGAAGGCAACGATGACATTCGCTGTGCATCACCGCCAACAGCCCGGGTATATTCCCGCGCCGAAGAACCACCAAGGGGCCACACCGATAAAAGTACAAGGTCAAAGAAGACCACTCGGCCCAATAAAAAGGTTTTGAAGGCTCGAGAGGAAGTGCTGAGAATAAAATTGGAACTCGCACAGATCTCATTACAAATGGCTGAAGAAGATGATGAATCGGACGACTATGATGAGGATGGTCACTCCAAAAGTGAGTATGTCCGATCTTGGCTCGAAAATTCTGTAGCCAAACAAAAGCCAACGCAAGGCGCAACCACCGGTGGGGAGGCCCCACTTAATAAAAACATCACAAAGCCACCCCCGGAGGTTGTCGACCTCAGTGAGCCGCCGATGAAGCTCACAAACAAGGATTCGAAGGTTGATGAAGAAAGGGAGCTCCTACCTGCTGTATCAGAGCTCACCTACCAGGATCCCAATGCTGAAAATATACCGAAGAGTCCCGTACCTCAGAAGGCTTGCCAGGACTCCAAGGTTGATGAAGACAGGGGGCTCCTACCTGCTGTATCAGAGCCCGCCTACCAGGATCCCCAACCGGAAGAAGCAACCAAGAATCCCATAATAAAAAGACCTAACCAGGCACCTGTCAGCAATGAAGACAGGGTGCTCCGACCATTCATATCGGAGCTCACGTCCGCTATAGCCGCACTCGCTGATAAACCAAAACCAGAGAGTGCATCGTCAAATACTTTCGCAGCATCAAAAGCGATAATGACACTGCCGAGCTTTAGCGGAGCACATACTGAATGGCTTTCGTTCCGTGCCATTTATGAAACAACCCGAGGCTACTTCAATGACATAGAAAATACTGCTAGACTACGAAGAAGTCTACAAGGAAGAGCCTTGGAAACAGTTAGTTCGGAACTCATCGGGCATGCTAAACCAGATGAGATTATGCGAGAACTGGAGCTACAATTTGGGCGTCCAGATTCAATCGCGCAAGCAGAAACCGATAAATTACGGGGATTGCCACGCTGTACAGAGGCACCCAGAGATATTTGTACATTCGCGAGCAAAGTGAGGGGAAGCGTCGTCACACTTCGAGCACTCAAGCGAGACCATTACCTCGTTAACGCAGAGCTGCTACGACACCTCACAGACAAACTGCCAAACTCTATACGCGCGCAGTGGTATAGAATTTATACAGAAAAGTATGACTCAAGACCAGACCTCGGTTCCTTCAGTGAATTTATCACCGAACAAGCTCGCTACTGTAGTGCATTTGCGCCTCCTGAGATCATAAGCGGAGCGCAAAATAATCGTCCAGTGCATAGGACGCACACGGCTACCACTAAGCCGTCTCCGAAATGCAGTGTGTGCGAAAAAGAGGGTCATTACGGATCCGACTGCAACAAGTTTAAAGAGGCAGATATTGATAAAAGATGGCAACTCGCCAAGCAAAGGAATTTATGTTTCCGGTGTCTGCGTTATAGAAGTCAGACACACAGATGCAAAACCACGAAGTGTGGAATAAAAGGATGCAACGCGACACACAATCGACTCCTTCATAATAATAGAAAGGAAAAGACAGAGGGCCCACTAAAAGAACCTCAAGAGACAGTGGCAAACTCATTCGCTGTATCAAAGCATCAAGCTTACTTGAAGATAATTCCAGTTCGAGTAATTGGACCGGCGGGAGCAATAAACACACACGCTCTGCTGGATGATGGGTCGACAGTCTCGTTAATGGATCAAGAGATTGCCGATCAAATTGGAGCTAAAGGGCGGTTGGACCCATTCAAGATCACAGCTATCGGAAACACTACCCTCGATTCGCCGGACTCCCAAAGAGTCAAAGTGTCACTAAAGAGTCTCCATAGAAAAAGGGTGCCATTCAGAGCACGCACGGTCGCCAGCCTAAACTTGGGGCCGCAGACTGTGCGTGCAACAGACATAGAAAATTGTAAGCATTTGAAAGGCTTAAAGGATCAATTGACATATGATTCAGGCAACCCTAGGATCCTGATAGGACAAGACAACTGGAGACTCTTAATAGCCACACAAGTACGCAGAGGTCCACCGCACCAGCCAATAGCCTCGCTCACAGAACTGGGATGGGTGCTACACGGGGCGCACACTAAAGCCCCGCATCAGCGCGTCCACACGGCCAACGAGCTGTACACGAGCGAGGAGAATATAAATGACCAACTCCGCGAATACTTCGCGCTGGAATCTTTAATGATAAATCCGAGAAAACCAGATTCCGATCCAGAGAAGCAAGCCGAAGAAATACTAAATAGCAGCACCCGTCAGTTGGAAGACGGGCACATAGAAACAGCGCTTCTATGGAAAAAGAAAAACATCGAAATGCCTGGAAATTATGAAACGGCGATAAACAGGCTCGTTTCTATCGAGAAAAAACTAGATCGAAACGAAGAGCTAAAGCAGAAGTACAACGAAGAAATGAATTCCCTGATACAAAAGGGATACGCCGAAATAGCGCCAAAGAATAGTACACCAGGAAAGACATGGTATCTACCTCATTTCGATGTCCATAATCCGATGAAACCAGAAAAGTTTCGCATAGTACACGATGCCGCAGCCAAAACAAAAGGAATGGCATTGAATGATTTCCTGCTCACGGGTCCAGACTTACTACAGTCATTACCAGGAGTCATGATGCGCTTTCGCCGACACAATGTTGCTGTCTCCGCGGACATAGCGGAAATGTTCATGCAAATCAAAGTGAGACCCGAAGACAGAGATGCCTTGAGATATCTCTGGAGAGGAGATCGACGCAATGAGGCTCCACAACAATACAGAATGACGTCGATCATATTCGGTGCAGCTAGTTCACCCTGCACAGCGATATTCGCAAAAAACTGGAACGCCAAAAGGTATATAAAAAAATATCCAGAAGCCGTAGAAGCTATCATCCAAAACCACTACATGGATGATTATCCGGATAGTTTCCAGTCCCTGGAAGATGCAATGCGGATATCGAAGGAAGTACGCGATATACATAAAAACGCGCACTTCACATTAAGAAAATGGGTTTCCAATGCGCCAGAAATCGTAAAAGAATTAGAACCTGACAACGAAACAACCGAGTCAGTCAAACTGGGCGACAAGGGAACCGAGGAAAAAATACTCGGTTTAATTTGGAAACCGAGTACCGATCAGCTGAGCTTCAACCTAAAGCTCGCTCGACTTCCGAACAATTTGCTGCAGAAAAAACCAACAAAGAGGGAAGCGTTGAAAATAGTGATGTCGCTGTATGACCCTCTCGGCCTCGCCTCCCCAGTTACGATACGCGCCAAGCAAATACTGCAGGAAGCGTGGAGACGAGGAACAGACTGGGACCAGGAGTTGGACGAGGACCTGAGTAACCATTGGTCCACATGGATCCAACACCTGGAACGTCTCAAAACAGTAAGCATACCAAGATGCTACCCGGGATACAGCGACGCACGCTCCCTCCAAGTGCACGTATTTTCAGATGCCAGTGAAAGCGCCTACGCAACGGCAGTTTACTGGAGAGCAACGACACCCGATGGGCAAGTGTACGTGAGCCTCGTCATGGCCAAAGCGAAGGTAGCTCCGCTCAAGGTAACATCCATACCTCGCCTTGAGTTACAAGCCGCCGTGATGGGAAGTCGCGTAGCTGCGGCTGTCATCCAGGAGCATCACGTAAAGCCCGAAGCTGTCACTTATTGGACTGACAGCAAAACTGTCCTCACCTGGATAAAGAAAGGTTCCAGGAGCTACAAACCTTTTGTAGCACATCGAATAGCAGCAATAGAGGACAATAGTAAAGTGGACGACTGGCGCTGGGTACCCACAAAATTGAATATAGCTGACACCGCTACGAGGGACGTACCACCCAATTTCGACTCTAACCACGAGTGGTACAGTGGCCCATCATTTCTATACAAAGAACCGTCAGCATGGCCAACAGAACGACCCACGTCATCCGAACCTACTGGTGAAGAAAGATCTCTCACCATCACAGAAAGATATAGAGCTCCGCTATATAAAGAGGCCATTCCCGATCCGACGAAATTTTCGAAATGGGAACGCTTAGTGCGAGCTACGGCCAGAGTGCTTCAATTCATAACACTCTGCCGCAAAACAACCGACAGGACCTTTTATAAAAGGACAAAAAAAAATAGAGAGGAAGACCCCGACTGGAGGAGATCGAAGTGCAATCCGCGACGTCTCGCGCAGCCTCCCAGTCAGGTGAAAAGCAAAGATGTAAACAAATACATCACACTGGAGGCCGAATATATAAGAAAGGCCGAAAAGCTCCTGGTACATGTCATCCAGGAAGACTCCTTCACACAAGAGATAGCCGATCTCCGTAACGATAAGAGGGTCGCCCATGATAGCCGCCTACGACCACTACAGATACAATTGAAAGACGGGATCATTGCGCTACGAAGTCGAATAGCCGCTGTAAAAGGAGTCTCTGAAGATATGAAAGGGCCAGCTATATTGGATGGTGATCATCACATCACCCAATTGTATATTGATTGGACGCATCGTAGCCTGCATCATTGCGGGACCGAACCAACCATCAACGAGGTTCGACAGCATTACTGGGTAATCAGACTAAGACCCACTACTAAAAGAATAGTAAGCCAATGCGTTCAGTGCCGCATAAGAAAGGCACAACCATCCATGCCAGCCACCGGTGATCATCCCAGCACGCGTCTCGCACATCACCAGAGACCGTTCACGTTCACCGGCCTGGATTATTTTGGGCCACTCTCCGTAACAGTGGGACGTCAGCATCAGAAGAGATACGTGGCGCTCTTCACCTGCCTTACATCACGAGCTGTACATTTGGAAATTGTGAAAGATCTCAGCGCAGACTCTGCCATACTGGCATTAAGAAGATTCGCAGCGCGCCGAGGATGTCCCACCGAGATTTACTCGGACAACGGCACCAATATGCACGGTGCCGACAAGGAGCTTCGAGAGGCCTTCCGAGAAGAAGCCAGCCGACGAGGCATAGTCTGGCGATTTATAACCCCCTCCGCGCCTTTCATGGGAGGGGTGTGGGAACGGCTTGTTCGATGCGTGAAGACGGCACTATACACCGTCCTTCATGAGAGACATCCGCACGAAGATGTCTTGACCACGCTGCTCTGCGAAGTGGAATATACAGTAAACAGCAGACCATTGACTCACATCTCAGTAGACAGCAAAGACAACGAGTCCATCACTCCAAATCACTTCCTATTGGGAGGATCTGCGAGACTGCCAACACCTGGAGTTTTTAGTGAAAAAGATGCGAACAGCAAAAAACACTGGCGACGCTCCCAGATACTCGCTGACATGTTCTGGCAGCGTTGGGTCAAAGAATATCTGCCGGAACTTCAAAACCGGCGGGAGGCCCACGGTCAAGGCCCCGATCTCCAGGTGGGCGATCCAGTCCTCATAGCTGACAGCCAGTTACCTCGTAACACCTGGCCACGAGGAAGGATTGAAAACATATACCCCGGGGCGGACGGACAGATCCGCACTGTGGAGGTACGCACAGCGAATGGACTAATCAAGAGGCCAACCAGAAAACTCGTGCCGCTGCCGAAGTAGAGGCAATGTCTCTCACCGAAATTATGCAGCGCCGCTGCGACGGGTCTTCGCGACGCTGCACGGCGGGAGAAATGTTCGAGACGGCCAAAATGACTGTTCACAACGGCAAAAATGACTTTAAACGAGAAAGTGATTAAGGAATATTTATTTGTTTAAAAAATGAAAATACGGAAAAATTGACTAAATAATGTATTAAATATAGTTTTACCATGTATTTACAACTCTCAATATGTTTGTATAGAAGGTCGATTTGACAATAGTTAATATAAACAACTTTATTTTGTTTAAGAAAATATCGACCAATCACAGCGCGCCGCGCTATAGAACTTTCTGGAAATTTAAATTAACTGCGTAATAGTTTTAAGCAAAAAATTAATGAGAATAATTTTATGTCTGAAAAGAGTTGTAAATATGGTATTTAGTTAGCATATGATGTATAGATCGTTATAATAAAGAAATATTTTGTATAATTAAGCACGATTTAAAAGTTATAGGATAATTAAAGAATTAATATGACCAATTAGTGTAAAAGTTTAGGACATTTCAATGAATAACTTTGTTAAATGTAAATATATTAATTATCCTTTATCGCATACTAATGTAGAACAAAAATGTCTATTTAATGATGTATAGCATGTTAGAGTTAAGATTTGTATTATATAGAAAAGTTGCAATTTGTGCCATTTGCATAAAGAAAAATGATTGAAAATAAAGAGGCAAATGGGAATTGGCAAGCGGCTCTCTATAGAGTATAGCCGAAGTCTACCTTATGGGGGCAAATCACAGTAACATCGTAGTAGGAAGAACTACCAGTAACAAGCAGCAGTATCCGGTAGTAGCTGAAGTGACTAGTAGCAGAACACAGTGAAAAGTTAAAGTGAAATAGAAAAGTTTAGCTAGCCGAAAAAGGTCGTAACTGAAAAATCGCAGTTACACATAGTCAGAAAAAGTGGCAACTGAAAATTCTCAGTTGCACATAGAAAAATAGTGTCAGCTAGCCAAAAATAGTGGTAACTGATATCCGCAGTTACATATAGTGAAAAAGTGTTGGCTAGCTGAAAAAAGTGGTAACGGAAATTTCGCCGTTACATTTCGTGAAAAGTGTTAGCTAGACGGAAAAAGTGGTAACTGATATTCGCAGTTACAAAAGTGTTTAAATTCAACTAATTTTAGTTGATTAATAGCTGCTAGTCAGTAGTGTTAGAAAACCAGCTGCTACCAATAGAAATTTTGGATACTACCAATAGAAATTTGTTACTTTCAATAGATATTTAAAATTACCAATAGAAATTGTAGAGAATACCAATAGAAACTTGTTACTGCCAATAGAAATTTGATATTACCAACAGATATTTTAAAAATACGAATAGAAATTTTAGAAAACCAATAGAAATTTTAATATTACTGTGTGTTTAATTAAATCTGTGTTTTAAAATATATAGTGAACAATCATAGTTGAAAAATAGTGATAAATAAATAACAGTGTAAAATCTCGCGACAAATTAATTAGTCGATCCGCTGGCCACTCCCTTGCTATTTTAATTTACAAATCGTGCATTTTAATTTTGAACCTCAGTCCACAGTTTATCCGCAGCAACCAAAGAGACGGCAGTGAAAGACGGCAGTTGGAGGAGTCTGGAACCTACAGGTGTAGGACGTGAGCGACTCGCGGGGTATCTCCGACAACATTTACTCCGGAGAATTACGCCCGTCCGGCACATTTTATGGTCCTTCGAGCCGGATTCTTCCGATTGAACTGCCAGCCGGACCATTTTATGGTCCTTTGAGCCGAATCATCCGTATACACCGGACCACATACGCTGGTCATTCGAACGGGATTCGTCAATCCGTTAGTATTTCGGAACCGGGTAAATAATCACTACCGTTTTAAAGTTGCTGAAATTTCAGAATCAAGATGCCGATCACTCGTTCGCAAGGAAGGGGAACCATGGCGTGGACTGTCGGTCTGGATGATGGACCGTCGGACAATACCGACACCGTCCGCCACCAGATGCCACCACGCTCACCATCCACAACAGAAGGCGCTGAGGCGCCAGCTTGCCCCCGCGATGGGGGGGTACTCCTGCCTGTGCCAGCCGTTGTTAAAGCCGGTACACCGAAGCAGAGAGAACAGATAGCTTGCCCCTGCGATGGGGGGGTACACCTGCCAGTGCCAGCCGTTGTTAAAGCTGGTACACTGAAGCAGAGGAAACAAATAGAAGGCAACGATGACATTCGCTGTGCATCACCGCCAACAGCCCGGGTATATTCCCGCGCCGAAGAACCACCAAGGGGCCACACCGATAAAAGTACAAGGTCAAAGAAGACCACTCGGCCCAATAAAAAGGTTTTGAAGGCTCGAGAGGAAGTGCTGAGAATAAAATTGGAACTCGCACAGATCTCATTACAAATGGCTGAAGAAGATGATGAATCGGACGACTATGATGAGGATGGTCACTCCAAAAGTGAGTATGTCCGATCTTGGCTCGAAAATTCTGTAGCCAAACAAAAGCCAACGCAAGGCGCAACCACCGGTGGGGAGGCCCCACTTAATAAAAACATCACAAAGCCACCCCCGGAGGTTGTCGACCTCAGTGAGCCGCCGATGAAGCTCACAAACAAGGATTCGAAGGTTGATGAAGAAAGGGAGCTCCTACCTGCTGTATCAGAGCTCACCTACCAGGATCCCAATGCTGAAAATATACCGAAGAGTCCCGTACCTCAGAAGGCTTGCCAGGACTCCAAGGTTGATGAAGACAGGGGGCTCCTACCTGCTGTATCAGAGCCCGCCTACCAGGATCCCCAACCGGAAGAAGCAACCAAGAATCCCATAATAAAAAGACCTAACCAGGCACCTGTCAGCAATGAAGACAGGGTGCTCCGACCATTCATATCGGAGCTCACGTCCGCTATAGCCGCACTCGCTGATAAACCAAAACCAGAGAGTGCATCGTAAAATACTTTCGCAGCATCAAAAGCGATAATGACACTGCCGAGCTTTAGCGGAGCACATACTGAATGGCTTTCGTTCCGTGCCATTTATGAAACAACCCGAGGCTACTTCAATGACATAGAAAATACTGCTAGACTACGAAGAAGTCTACAAGGAAGAGCCTTGGAAACAGTTAGTTCGGAACTCATCGGGCATGCTAAACCAGATGAGATTATGCGAGAACTGGAGCTACAATTTGGGCGTCCAGATTCAATCGCGCAAGCAGAAACCGATAAATTACGGGGATTGCCACGCTGTACAGAGGCACCCAGAGATATTTGTACATTCGCGAGCAAAGTGAGGGGAAGCGTCGTCACACTTCGAGCACTCAAGCGAGACCATTACCTCGTTAACGCAGAGCTGCTACGACACCTCACAGACAAACTGCCAAACTCTATACGCGCGCAGTGGTATAGAATTTATACAGAAAAGTATGACTCAAGACCAGACCTCGGTTCCTTCAGTGAATTTATCACCGAACAAGCTCGCTACTGTAGTGCATTTGCGCCTCCTGAGATCATAAGCGGAGCGCAAAATAATCGTCCAGTGCATAGGACGCACACGGCTACCACTAAGCCGTCTCCGAAATGCAGTGTGTGCGAAAAAGAGGGTCATTACGGATCCGACTGCAACAAGTTTAAAGAGGCAGATATTGATAAAAGATGGCAACTCGCCAAGCAAAGGAATTTATGTTTCCGGTGTCTGCGTTATAGAAGTCAGACACACAGATGCAAAACCACGAAGTGTGGAATAAAAGGATGCAACGCGACACACAATCGACTCCTTCATAATAATAGAAAGGAAAAGACAGAGGGCCCACTAAAAGAACCTCAAGAGACAGTGGCAAACTCATTCGCTGTATCAAAGCATCAAGCTTACTTGAAGATAATTCCAGTTCGAGTAATTGGACCGGCGGGAGCAATAAACACACACGCTCTGCTGGATGATGGGTCGACAGTCTCGTTAATGGATCAAGAGATTGCCGATCAAATTGGAGCTAAAGGGCGGTTGGACCCATTCAAGATCACAGCTATCGGAAACACTACCCTCGATTCGCCGGACTCCCAAAGAGTCAAAGTGTCACTAAAGAGTCTCCATAGAAAAAGGGTGCCATTCAGAGCACGCACGGTCGCCAGCCTAAACTTGGGGCCGCAGACTGTGCGTGCAACAGACATAGAAAATTGTAAGCATTTGAAAGGCTTAAAGGATCAATTGACATATGATTCAGGCAACCCTAGGATCCTGATAGGACAAGACAACTGGAGACTCTTAATAGCCACACAAGTACGCAGAGGTCCACCGCACCAGCCAATAGCCTCGCTCACAGAACTGGGATGGGTGCTACACGGGGCGCACACTAAAGCCCCGCATCAGCGCGTCCACACGGCCAACGAGCTGTACACGAGCGAGGAGAATATAAATGACCAACTCCGCGAATACTTCGCGCTGGAATCTTTAATGATAAATCCGAGAAAACCAGATTCCGATCCAGAGAAGCAAGCCGAAGAAATACTAAATAGCAGCACCCGTCAGTTGGAAGACGGGCACATAGAAACAGCGCTTCTATGGAAAAAGAAAAACATCGAAATGCCTGGAAATTATGAAACGGCGATAAACAGGCTCGTTTCTATCGAGAAAAAACTAGATCGAAACGAAGAGCTAAAGCAGAAGTACAACGAAGAAATGAATTCCCTGATACAAAAGGGATACGCCGAAATAGCGCCAAAGAATAGTACACCAGGAAAGACATGGTATCTACCTCATTTCGATGTCCATAATCCGATGAAACCAGAAAAGTTTCGCATAGTACACGATGCCGCAGCCAAAACAAAAGGAATGGCATTGAATGATTTCCTGCTCACGGGTCCAGACTTACTACAGTCATTACCAGGAGTCATGATGCGCTTTCGCCGACACAATGTTGCTGTCTCCGCGGACATAGCGGAAATGTTCATGCAAATCAAAGTGAGACCCGAAGACAGAGATGCCTTGAGATATCTCTGGAGAGGAGATCGACGCAATGAGGCTCCACAACAATACAGAATGACGTCGATCATATTCGGTGCAGCTAGTTCACCCTGCACAGCGATATTCGCAAAAAACTGGAACGCCAAAAGGTATATAAAAAAATATCCAGAAGCCGTAGAAGCTATCATCCAAAACCACTACATGGATGATTATCCGGATAGTTTCCAGTCCCTGGAAGATGCAATGCGGATATCGAAGGAAGTACGCGATATACATAAAAACGCGCACTTCACATTAAGAAAATGGGTTTCCAATGCGCCAGAAATCGTAAAAGAATTAGAACCTGACAACGAAACAACCGAGTCAGTCAAACTGGGCGACAAGGGAACCGAGGAAAAAATACTCGGTTTAATTTGGAAACCGAGTACCGATCAGCTGAGCTTCAACCTAAAGCTCGCTCGACTTCCGAACAATTTGCTGCAGAAAAAACCAACAAAGAGGGAAGCGTTGAAAATAGTGATGTCGCTGTATGACCCTCTCGGCCTCGCCTCCCCAGTTACGATACGCGCCAAGCAAATACTGCAGGAAGCGTGGAGACGAGGAACAGACTGGGACCAGGAGTTGGACGAGGACCTGAGTAACCATTGGTCCACATGGATCCAACACCTGGAACGTCTCAAAACAGTAAGCATACCAAGATGCTACCCGGGATACAGCGACGCACGCTCCCTCCAAGTGCACGTATTTTCAGATGCCAGTGAAAGCGCCTACGCAACGGCAGTTTACTGGAGAGCAACGACACCCGATGGGCAAGTGTACGTGAGCCTCGTCATGGCCAAAGCGAAGGTAGCTCCGCTCAAGGTAACATCCATACCTCGCCTTGAGTTACAAGCCGCCGTGATGGGAAGTCGCGTAGCTGCGGCTGTCATCCAGGAGCATCACGTAAAGCCCGAAGCTGTCACTTATTGGACTGACAGCAAAACTGTCCTCACCTGGATAAAGAAAGGTTCCAGGAGCTACAAACCTTTTGTAGCACATCGAATAGCAGCAATAGAGGACAATAGTAAAGTGGACGACTGGCGCTGGGTACCCACAAAATTGAATATAGCTGACACCGCTACGAGGGACGTACCACCCAATTTCGACTCTAACCACGAGTGGTACAGTGGCCCATCATTTCTATACAAAGAACCGTCAGCATGGCCAACAGAACGACCCACGTCATCCGAACCTACTGGTGAAGAAAGATCTCTCACCATCACAGAAAGATATAGAGCTCCGCTATATAAAGAGGCCATTCCCGATCCGACGAAATTTTCGAAATGGGAACGCTTAGTGCGAGCTACGGCCAGAGTGCTTCAATTCATAACACTCTGCCGCAAAACAACCGACAGGACCTTTTATAAAAGGACAAAAAAAAATAGAGAGGAAGACCCCGACTGGAGGAGATCGAAGTGCAATCCGCGACGTCTCGCGCAGCCTCCCAGTCAGGTGAAAAGCAAAGATGTAAACAAATACATCACACTGGAGGCCGAATATATAAGAAAGGCCGAAAAGCTCCTGGTACATGTCATCCAGGAAGACTCCTTCACACAAGAGATAGCCGATCTCCGTAACGATAAGAGGGTCGCCCATGATAGCCGCCTACGACCACTACAGATACAATTGAAAGACGAGATCATTGCGCTACGAAGTCGAATAGCCGCTGTAAAAGGAGTCTCTGAAGATATGAAAGGGCCAGCTATATTGGATGGTGATCATCACATCACCCAATTGTATATTGATTGGACGCATCGTAGCCTGCATCATTGCGGGACCGAACCAACCATCAACGAGGTTCGACAGCATTACTGGGTAATCAGACTAAGACCCACTACTAAAAGAATAGTAAGCCAATGCGTTCAGTGCCGCATAAGAAAGGCACAACCATCCATGCCAGCCACCGGTGATCATCCCAGCACGCGTCTCGCACATCACCAGAGACCGTTCACGTTCACCGGCCTGGATTATTTTGGGCCACTCTCCGTAACAGTGGGACGTCAGCATCAGAAGAGATACGTGGCGCTCTTCACCTGCCTTACATCACGAGCTGTACATTTGGAAATTGTGAAAGATCTCAGCGCAGACTCTGCCATACTGGCATTAAGAAGATTCGCAGCGCGCCGAGGATGTCCCACCGAGATTTACTCGGACAACGGCACCAATATGCACGGTGCCGACAAGGAGCTTCGAGAGGCCTTCCGAGAAGAAGCCAGCCGACGAGGCATAGTCTGGCGATTTATAACCCCCTCCGCGCCTTTCATGGGAGGGGTGTGGGAACGGCTTGTTCGATGCGTGAAGACGGCACTATACACCGTCCTTCATGAGAGACATCCGCACGAAGATGTCTTGACCACGCTGCTCTGCGAAGTGGAATATACAGTAAACAGCAGACCATTGACTCACATCTCAGTAGACAGCAAAGACAACGAGTCCATCACTCCAAATCACTTCCTATTGGGAGGATCTGCGAGACTGCCAACACCTGGAGTTTTTAGTGAAAAAGATGCGAACAGCAAAAAACACTGGCGACGCTCCCAGATACTCGCTGACATGTTCTGGCAGCGTTGGGTCAAAGAATATCTGCCGGAACTTCAAAACCGGCGGGAGGCCCACGGTCAAGGCCCCGATCTCCAGGTGGGCGATCCAGTCCTCATAGCTGACAGCCAGTTACCTCGTAACACCTGGCCACGAGGAAGGATTGAAAACATATACCCCGGGGCGGACGGACAGATCCGCACTGTGGAGGTACGCACAGCGAATGGACTAATCAAGAGGCCAACCAGAAAACTCGTGCCGCTGCCGAAGTAGAGGCAATGTCTCTCACCGAAATTATGCAGCGCCGCTGCGACGGGTCTTCGCGACGCTGCACGGCGGGAGAAATGTTCGAGACGGCCAAAATGACTGTTCACAACGGCAAAAATGACTTTAAACGAGAAAGTGATTAAGGAATATTTATTTGTTTAAAAAATGAAAATACGGAAAAATTGACTAAATAATGTATTAAATATAGTTTTACCATGTATTTACAACTCTCAATATGTTTGTATAGAAGGTCGATTTGACAATAGTTAATATAAACAACTTTATTTTGTTTAAGAAAATATCGACCAATCACAGCGCGCCGCGCTATAGAACTTTCTGGAAATTTAAATTAACTGCGTAATAGTTTTAAGCAAAAAATTAATGAGAATAATTTTATGTCTGAAAAGAGTTGTAAATATGGTATTTAGTTAGCATATGATGTATAGATCGTTATAATAAAGAAATATTTTGTATAATTAAGCACGATTTAAAAGTTATAGGATAATTAAAGAATTAATATGACCAATTAGTGTAAAAGTTTAGGACATTTCAATGAATAACTTTGTTAAATGTAAATATATTAATTATCCTTTATCGCATACTAATGTAGAACAAAAATGTCTATTTAATGATGTATAGCATGTTAGAGTTAAGATTTGTATTATATAGAAAAGTTGCAATTTGTGCCATTTGCATAAAGAAAAATGATTGAAAATAAAGAGGCAAATGGGAATTGGCAAGCGGCTCTCTATAGAGTATAGCCGAAGTCTACCTTATGGGGGCAAATCACAGTAACATCGTAGTAGGAAGAACTACCAGTAACAAGCAGCAGTATCCGGTAGTAGCTGAAGTGACTAGTAGCAGAACACAGTGAAAAGTTAAAGTGAAATAGAAAAGTTTAGCTAGCCGAAAAAGGTCGTAACTGAAAAATCGCAGTTACACATAGTCAGAAAAAGTGGCAACTGAAAATTCTCAGTTGCACATAGAAAAATAGTGTCAGCTAGCCAAAAATAGTGGTAACTGATATCCGCAGTTACATATAGTGAAAAAGTGTTGGCTAGCTGAAAAAAGTGGTAACGGAAATTTCGCCGTTACATTTCGTGAAAAGTGTTAGCTAGACGGAAAAAGTGGTAACTGATATTCGCAGTTACAAAAGTGTTTAAATTCAACTAATTTTAGTTGATTAATAGCTGCTAGTCAGTAGTGTTAGAAAACCAGCTGCTACCAATAGAAATTTTGGATACTACCAATAGAAATTTGTTACTTTCAATAGATATTTAAAATTACCAATAGAAATTGTAGAGAATACCAATAGAAACTTGTTACTGCCAATAGAAATTTGATATTACCAACAGATATTTTAAAAATACGAATAGAAATTTTAGAAAACCAATAGAAATTTTAATATTACTGTGTGTTTAATTAAATCTGTGTTTTAAAATATATAGTGAACAATCATAGTTGAAAAATAGTGATAAATAAATAACAGTGTAAAATCTCGCGACAAATTAATTAGTCGATCCGCTGGCCACTCCCTTGCTATTTTAATTTACAAATCGTGCATTTTAATTTTGAACCTCAGTCCACAGTTTATCCGCAGCAACCAAAGAGACGGCAGTGAAAGACGGCAGTTGGAGGAGTCTGGAACCTACAGGTGTAGGACGTGAGCGACTCGCGGGGTATCTCCGACAACATTTACTCCGGAGAATTACGCCCGTCCGGCACAGATTCATTGATATTTCGATAAAACTGGCGCCATTTTCAACGCGTGCGTCCAGCGAGACTCCTACACTCTCATACCACAGAGTACTTTTATATATACATACTGAACGGCAGGCGTGTGTGTAGAGACAGCTCCGATATTGCTCCGATCGCGGTGCTTCCTAGATTGCCCCTGCGGCAGGCAGGTCAGTAGCCGCCTTAACGCAAAGACTATAGATATGTAATATAAATGTGACGGCACCTGCACCGTTGTAGATGCGGTGGCGTTGGTCTAGCTAGGCAGAATTCTTGTAAACGACACGTGTACCGCACACCTGCGGCATCGGACCTGCGTTGCCGCCCGTCCTGCTTGTATAAAATTGACTGAGCGGCCGCCGTTAAGACAGTTGAAGACAGTAAGCATGGGCGTTTTCAGATTTTGGCTGCAACGGTTACATAACTGATATTTAGGTTTCATATCGTTATTGAAAACCGTTTTCAAATATCGATATCAGTAGTAATGGTTTACAACCGAAACATAACCAGGGGTATGAAAGTCCTTAGCTTGCTTTATGTTGATACTAGCGCCATCTCACAGTAAAAGTACTATTTTTCCCAATATTTTTACATAATCTATTAAAAGATGGCGCCACTGTGGGTATTTATTATTTATACCGAAGCCTAACTCATGCTAGCAAAGTTTTGAAATACGCCTGTGTGTGTGTATATATATATATATATATATATATATATATATATATATATATATATATTTGTAAATTAAGGAAGCAATTCACACCATGGTTTTCTCAAACAAACATAATAAATGTTTAATTAAAACAAATTAGTTAATATTTAAATTAAATTGATTTCCTTTTAATTTTATTGAAATATGTACGAAATAATACTGAACCTTGGTGATAGCGCCCTCTAGTGTAATTTTCAGTAATTTATAATCCCTACGCCATCTATAAAAGCGCAGAAGAAACTTTCCTCGTTTCGTCACCTAATTATTTTTCAGTGGCTCATCTATGCCTGAAAACTGTAGAATGAGTGCAACATTTATTTTACGAATTACTTCAATTATTTTAGTTTAGAATTCAGAGGCTCTAATATAATCTTAGATGTAATATTTCGACATGTATGTTAACATATAATTTATAATTGTTATGCAGTAATATAGTATTATAAATGTCTAAAATTACATTCTTTCTATTCTCATTTATGTCTATAATGTTTATACCCATATTTTTTTAAAGTGAGACGTATTATTATTATATTAATAACCATTATTTTGTATAATGATTAATTAAGTTGGCGATTTACCTTCATATACTTAACTAGGCTTAGGACTGACAGGAAAATTTTAAAACAAATGTACAAAATGCAAACAAATATTACAAATAAATGTACAAACGCAACGTCAAAAATTAATAACTTTACAGATAGTTTCATAGTGAACGGCACACGCCACCAATGTGAAGTGCGTAATTGTTTGTATTGTTTGTAGTGTAAACAAAAGTTGCCTAAATGAAATATAATGTGATGAAACAAATCTAAGTCTAGTGCCTAATGTCCTAAAGATCATTTAAATCTGACAACTCTCACAACTACACAAACTTAAAAAATTAGGCAATTCTAACCATTTAAAAGTCGACCTTATTGTTAAGGCTCTTATATCATATTTCACTACGTGAACCGTTTTGTGATAACAACCAAAACATCGCAACGAAATCCATATTCGCGTCATCTCTTTCATACGTATTTATGATACTGTGGCTAGAACGAGAAACAACGAATATCAAAGGACATCGGTTAGTTTTGGTTTTGGGCCGTTTTCGGTTTTTGGCGTATCGTTACAGTTTGCGTTTTATGTTTCGTACGTTGGTTAGTTGATTTTGTGTTTTGGTTGGATATGTGATAACGGTTATGTTCTTAGGTTTATCGATATGATATGATATTTGATAACATAACGTTATTAGTTACGTTTTGATATATCGGTCTCATGCCTAGAAGACAGTCTTGGCTCTGACGTGGAACGGTGCGTTTGTCGTATTCCGTTACTAGTTTATCCTCGACTAGTTGGATAGTTAATAATAATTAATTCGTGTAAACGAATTAATTATTATTCCTAACTACAAAATTAGTCTCTGTACTATACCCATTATACTTCCTACATCAGAAGTGGGATAAAGTCCCCATTATTGCCCACATATAATCTTCGAATAGTATGAATATTAATTACATTTGTCAAAGACTATAATGCATTCCGCATTGATGAATCTGTTTTTATTTTAAATACCGTTATGAAATTTTCTGTCCTACTTACGATATTGTTGTATCATTAAAGTGTAGAGAAAAGATAAAGTGAAATTATTTAAGCCAAAAGATAAATCCTTTTGTTCGATTTGTATTAAAAGTACCCGCAAGTATTTCTTGATGTACCTAAATATGTTAACAAATGTCGAAAGAAATGTTGGAGGCTTTCTAGAAGAGTTAGTTTGCATTCAACTTGTTCAAGTTTTGTTGTAATTTGATAGTTCACGCGAAACATGATTATCATTTCCTATATTTTAAAGTTCAAAACTTTTTTAGGGATGTACCAAAATAAAGGATTAACTTTAATTGCTACTCGTATGAATTCAAAATAATAAGTGGAATTTTTGTGTTCTAATGTGTTGATCAGTGTTGCAGTTTGCTCCGAATATTGTGTGGTCGACAAGATTGGGTTTGATGTCGAGGGATTCGTAGAAGTCTCTACAACAATGATCAATAAGGGAGATGCTGTGACGGCCAATCGAACATGGTCAGGTACGGCCGAGCGCTGGTAAGATTGAGCCTACACCGCTACAGGCGGTAACTTACCGGCTGATCTTACGGCAGGGCAATTCAAGGGGCCGCCGAACAAATGGTGCTTTGGCGCTGTAAATGGACGTCTGAGGCTTGGTCGGTTTTCGTAGATTTTGCGCAGTTACCTCCTTCCCTTCGAAATATGTTGTGGTATCAGTCTCTACACATAGTTACCTTTTTTTGCAATGTTTTCAAATGTCATACAGTTGCCGTTTCTTAAGAGAATATGTGATGAATTTTGGAAGCTCGGAATTCCATGGTTCGTAATACATTTATCTCGATTTCTTTTAATTTTGCAAAGCAGTGCGACGATTCGCTAGCGCTAGTACGGCGCGAGGGCTCGCTGGCGCGAATGTGGCACGGACGCAGCAGAACGGAAAGCTGAAGTGCGTTTGTCTGGAGGTAGCCATATCGGCGCGTTCATGACTTAAATGAAGTCTGGGATGGTCGACCGTTGTAATATTTAACAAGAGTTAATATCTGTTAGCAGGTGGTGATAACTGATAGACTGTATGATGTTTACTGTCAACCGCACGAGGACGTGCGACAGTCAGAGGTAGCCGTGTTTGTGCATCTAGAAAATACTAGAGACGTTGCAACACTCTAGCGAAGTAATTATTCTAGTGCAGGAACGGAACATGAAGTTGCAGGGAGGCGGGTCTGTGCTGCACTGGGATATGTGTCGAATTGCTGTTGGTTTACATACTTAGGTGTTATGGTGTCACTACGTCCCTCACGATACACTTTTGTGTGATTGTGACTGGGACATGTTTGCGGTATGGTTGGTCTGTAACTGTTCTATACTGAATTGAAAAAAAAGAGAGTAAGAAAAAAATGCGGTTCTTACTATCATTGCAGGGCGTTTGCCGGTCCAATGATATAGCTACAGGGAATAGTGATTCCGGACTAGCATAAATAGTACTGAAAAAAAAGAGGTTAAGAAAAAAAGAATAGTTCTTACAATCATTGCAGGGCTTTGTGCCGGTCCAGTGATATAGCTATAGGGAATAGTGATTCCGGACTAGCGAAAACAGTACTTGGAAAAAAAAAAGAGAAAATAGAAAAAGCTACAGACTAATCATTCCGATCTAGCATAAAGTTGATTAAAGTTTTGTAGGGCTTACTGCCGGAACAAAACTGATTATCACCCGAGTCTGAAGGGTCAGTATAGACCGGACCAGACGCTGTTTTGTTAGGATAATCGAACGATGTTTTACAGATTACAGTTGTTACAGATAACTAAAATTGTATGGAGCGCGTGCGAGGACGCACGCATGTCAATATGGCCGTGACGGCACCTGCACCGTTGTAGATGCGGTGGCGTTGGTCTAGCTAGGCAGAATTCTTGTAAACGACACGTGTACCGCACACCTGCGGCATCGGACCTGCGTTGCCGCCCGTCCTGCTTGTATAAAACTGACTGAGCGGCCGCCGTTAAGACAGTCTTGGCTCTGACGTGGAACGGTGCGTTTGTCGTATTCCGTTACTAGTTTATCCTCGACTAGTTGGATAGTTAATTCGTGTAAACGAATTAATTATTATTCCTAACTACAAAATTAGTCTCTGTACTATACCCATTATACTTCCTACAAATGCTTTTTTATCATAGTTCTAAAGCCCGCTCTTCACTATGGGATATAATATAATATATATTACATCTCGAGATATAAATTAATATAGCTCACAATACATTTCATATGGAACCGTTTACACTGAGCTATAATATATATTACATCTCAAGCTATAAATATTTTTTCGATCGACCGAGCGATATTTTCATATTATATTTCACCTCCTGTACCCCGCATACCGTTCCGCGCCCCAGCAAAATGGTGTACGGGGGAAAGGGGGTAATCCAATGACCAATGACTAATGCACACTAGTTAAAAGATATCTCACAGTGTGAAAGCAAATCGCGGGATATAATTTATATTTTGGGATATAATATATATTATATCCCATAGTGAAAGCCAGCCTAAGGTTAATACCGACCATCAAAGAAAATAAAAAAACCTGACTAAGTGCGTCTGGTCACGCACAATGGTAACAAAAAGGTAGGGTTCAGTAGTTGCCCGTCACAATACGTGGGCATTCTTGATAATGAACATAGTAAGTTTGCGGTTTGACCGCTATAACGACTAAAAATGGGCCCAAATAGGAAGATTGTAACTGAAGGACTTATTTTCAAATCAGACTTATACGGAGCCGTGGTAGCTTAGATGGTTAGCGCTCGCTGTAAGCTTCACAGTACTCGAGCAAAGCGGGTTCGATCCCCGCCGGCACCAATAAAATTGTTAATTGCAATTTTAAGTGCTGATTTACCACGTGCTCGGCGATGAAGGAAAACATCGTGAGGAACCCTGCATGTCTGACAAATAAGGAAAAAAAATAGTTTCGAAGACATGTGAAGTTCACCAACACGCATTGGGGCAGCGCGGCGGACATTTCCTTGCCCTAAAACCCTCTCAGAAATGAGAGGAGGCCTGTGCCCAGCAGTGGGATGTAAATAGGCTGCAACTTTACTTTACTTTTATAGGGACTGGTTTTCAAAAAAGATTTAAAAAACTTTTCGATTTTGAATGCAAATTGACTGATTTGATTGATGAGACTTGACTTTTTGGCATGACTCTAATGAAAACTACCACTTTAAAGCTAAATGTTTCGCAAAAGATGTTGTTCACCACCCTGAGTGTTTTTGAAAGACCTATCCAACGATACCCCACATGATGTAAGACAGGTAAAAAAATCCTCCATTTACTTGTATGGGAAGCACCCAAATTAAAAATGTTTTTAAGATTTTATTTCACAGTTTTCTAAGCATGATTAATATCTATAACTATGCCAAAGATTTGTAGCACTTGAGGTCTCTGAGCAAAATCGTGGACGGACGGACGTACAGGGCGAAACTATTAGGGTTCCTTGTTGTGTAACTACGGAACCATAAAAACCCTTAAAAATATTTGTTTTGGTCACAGGTTATGAACTACACAATAAATCGTTGTTTTCAGTACTTGTTGTTTAAAAACTGTATATGGTAACTAGTTTGGTTTTTAAAATAGACCCCCTAACAAAAGCCATTTATATAATTTTGAGTGTGTAAAAGAGTTAAAATATATTTCTATTTTACTTAATTAGCTTTAGACAATACTCCCCATTCTAGGGTAAGAATAAAATTTTTCATCTCCTTTTTCATGTACATATGTAACCTGTCCCGAAAAATAATTCAATTTCATTTCTAATTCTATATTTTGTGTAGTGTTAATATTCTACACCAAATATCCAAATTACAAGTCTTTAACTCATTTCATTCATCAGCTAGAGATCTTTGAGGTCTGGATGAACAGACGAACAGACAGACAAACACCAAAATGACTTTAAAAGTGGTTCATTTTACCTTTCGGGCACAGAACACCAAAACATTTCTTAGTCTACGAAAAAAGGTTAAAAAATTTAGTCTATTAATAAAATGTAAATGCCCACTTCAATAAACAAACAAAAAAGGGAAATATCACAAGATGCCTAAATTATTAAAATATTTGTTCCTTATTTTTCCAACACTAACAGAAAAATTTTTCCTTTAAATTTTAATGACCCACCCCTGAAATAAAACCTATATCATTAAAATTGGTCACAATTGATGATGAAACCACATAACATATCTATCTCTATATATAAACACCACTAACTGACTCATCACAAGATCTCTAAAACTATACACCCGATTGACTTGAAATTTAGTATAATCAGCTCACTAAGGACAGATTTTACAATAATCCAATCAAAATAAAATTTTCCTGATATTTTACATCCATGTGCCGAGTAAAGCGAGCAAGTATCAGCTAGTAATGTACAAAAATACATCCAATCTAATTGATAATCTACTCTTTTTTGAAGTCCACAAAGCTGGATACAAGTTCACTCAGCTAGGAAACTAGTGCATAAATCAGTTTCTCTATCCGGTTTGTGTAGTGCATCAACTCTTACATAATATTATGGACTAATCTTGTACATATATGACACAAATTATGAAGTGTTGTCACCTATTAGAACAATAAACTCTAAGTTTTTAACGAACAGAAATACGTAAATATTTTTTGAGATATTATTTTATTATCAACACTTTTTTCTAACTCATTAAAATTAAAATTTACATTTTACACTTATATTAACATTTTTACATGAATTGTAAACTTCATACTACTTTTTCGGATGATCCTTCAGATAAAAGCTCTTGTTCCGCTGCTGCCTTAGAAGCTTGTATCTGTGGCCTTACATATTTAAAATATTTGTATACATGATCACCCAAGATAACAGATCCATACAGAGTAAGACCAACACAAACTAGAACAAAACCTCTATGTAATTTGTCGTATATGATATTTTTGGCGTACTTCTTCATTTTTCCTGTGAATAAAAAAATCCATTTAAATGTTAGTCTTTAGTGCATAGGTTCTTAATTATTAGAATATGAAGTATATTATTATAATGTACCAGTTAACTATAAATAAAAATAACGATAATTTTTCTCTAAGACTCATGCGACACTTATTTTAAGATTTAACATAAAATTAAGTTTAAATCAATTCTGGGTAAGGAATATGCATACCAAAAGAATAGAAATAGTATATTCACAGTAAAATGTGGTAAATAGCAAAACCATTTATGAGAGCAAAACCAACCAATAACAATTTGACATTGACATCCAAACAATCTGTCACTGTCATGTTGTTGACACCATAGAACATAGATATAAGAAAAATAGGGGATATCAGATGTGGTCACGTGATCTGAAGTCGAGTGTTTCTCATTTATGGCGACGACTCCACTCCACCCACAACAAATAGTGTTGTTTTTGTCGATATTTTCGGTATCGATTCTATATAAATTATGAAGTATTGTCGATCTCATAGGTATATATTAAATAAACAAATATTAGATCACTACATTATTGCATTGGGTTAATCCTGTAATGATAGTTGTTTTGAGATAATAAATAAATAAATCTTACGTTCAACTCAGAATAGGAAAGTTTGAAAACTGTAATTGCTTTAAGATATGGTGAAGCAACAGGCAAAAGTGAGCGAAGAGATCAAGGAAAGAGCACCATGTATTGGAGCTTTAGCTCCTTTCTTTTCAGAACACGTATACGACGTGCACCAGATTATTATACAGAGTTCGAGCAACGACCTAACGTGGCACTCCATCCGTGCATCCCTGGGTCGACGCATGCATTTTTTTTCTCCTCTGCAGAGATTAACGAAACCACCACTATAGGCAATGTATTACGCTTCGTATGATTTTTTTTTGTCCAGCCCATATTGTCCCACTACTAGGCAGAAATCTCCCCCAAGTTTTTCCTGCACCACATCGAACCAGCCCCCTCGGTATGCGTCCAAGTTGCGTGAATTATATCAAATATATAGACTTTATAGCGGCTGGGAAGTTAATTGCGAGCGCTAGTCATGTACCTCAACGCTTTGCTTTACGTACAGTGATCTGAACCACCATCAACTTTTCTTTCAACTATATCTGCATGGACTAGCACTCGCACTTAACTTCCGAGCCGCCATAACTATTTGACATTCACAACTGTTTTTTATCGTAATGGTCGGTTACCAGTTCAAGTTACCATGAACGTGCATTAGACTGACCTTTATCTTGATTTATTTAAAGTTTGTGAGCATGTATTCTTTCATACATAGTTACTAGCCGTCATTTCTCTTTTTGATAATTAAGATTATTTATTTCTCAGTAATATAATCTAGTTGAACAGCCCCTTTCTAACCATATCACCGTTCACACAATGCATTAATCGTTTAACTATCCTAACGTATTCCTCAATCTTCAGCATCTCATGTTCATACCATATGACGACAATTTCCATGCAACATTTCGGTCAATAGCGGTGGCTGCGCCACTTTCAGACTTCCACTTACATACTCATTTCTAATGATATCCTATTTGTTTAACACCACAAAATATCAATTTTATAGTGTTTACAACCTGCAAGTTGTAATGACTTTCACTAAAAGCGTAGTTGGTGGTGGATACTGGAGGTAAACGAGAAGAGTAAGGATTAAAAATAATTAAAATAACAATAATGTATACTGATTATAATCATTTATTCGTGACGAAATAATATTATTTAGTCAGAAAATTTATTTTAGACACATGAACTACATCAACCTGTAGCGGAACTACATCCAGCGTTCTATTTACACATTATTTTTCAAGATGCAAGGAGCATATTCTTCTTACTACAGCAAGTGTTTTCCTGGCCTATATTATCAATCCACAATTTTTGAAGGCCTTCATTCTTTGGCAACCTAAAATAAATATTATGCATCCTTAAGTACCAATCAAAAATAATCTTAACCTCATCAAATCTTTGGGTGAAAAAACTATTATAGAAAATTTACGATTTACACTACTTACTCGTTTGATTAAATATACAGTTTACGTATCTAAAACGTTATTTGATCATAGGATTATATTAATATTATTATTAAAATTTATATAGATAATTTCAAAACACGACAGCATGTAAGGGCACGGGCAGCACTATGGAAAAATGTAAACTATCAAAATGTTTACTTTTTTAGATTTAAATGATAAGTCATTGAAAATTCTAGATAATAGCGGATAATACGATTTAGAACCCATAACATGAACACGAAACGCAATTCACACGAAAAAATTTACATGATTATAAAAAAACATTACAACTAACCTGAAAAATGACAATCCTTCTTCATTTTTACGAGAATTTGAATTACATCCATTGATGCAACACTTTGTCATGTTGTTTTTGCTCAATTACGCTTTACTAATGAACAAAAAAGCTCCAAAATAGTCAAAATTCACTGTAATACTAGGGATGTTAAAAAATAATCGATTTTCATATTAATCGATTATTTTTTTATTATAATTGGTTTTTCGAAGTCGATTTTTTTTATAATAAAAATAGATTTATTAAAAATCGATTTTTATTATGTAAATTACGCGTTTCAATCGATTTTTGTAATCAGAGTCATTTGTGCGATGGATGTAAAAACGTGAAGTAAGTTCAATAACATGAATAAGTCAATCAAAAGACGGCGCCACCTTTATGTATCTCTATGTATGTAAAACATTTTCGTTTTTCGTATGTTTTCAACAGGTTTCTTCCTCCACTAGGAGTAAAAGTATGCTGTGGTTTTCTTTCTTTCTTTGGTTAGTGTAAACAATTATATATAAACAATAAAAATGTCTTGTGAAACGCGTACAAGTGACTGACAGAAGTATTTTATAATGAAAAACTGATAGCGGCCAACACGTCAATAGGCAAAAATACTGAATTGGATCTATATATTGCGGCACCACTATCAAATCTCATGGCAGATGCCCTCAATATATGGAGAAGCTCTGAAGGAACTTTCCCTAAACTAACCGAATTGGCTTTTAAACACCTCTCAGTGATGGCCAGTTCCGCGCCAGCCGAAAGATTATTTTTGAAAGCAGGAAATATTGTCAGGAAAAAACGAAACCGTATTTTGGTGAAATGATTG